>JAIGNY010002044.1:357500-515000 GCA_020152595.1 Chiridota heheva
CATTTTTTGCAGGGAATTCAGCCTAACACTAACGACCCCATATGGTTGCCATTTCAATTGTGGCTTATATATATCATTGAAGTGAATAATAGCTCCTTAATGAAATCAGGAGCTGATATATATATATATATATATATATATATATATATATATATATATATATATATATATATATATATATATATATATATATATATATATATATATATATATATATATATATATATATATATATATATATATATATATATATATATATATATATATATATATATATATATATATATATATATATATATATATATATATATATATATATATATATATATGTATGTGTGTGTAGCTCTCTATACGGTAACTTTAAGGTACCTTGAAGTTATTCTGTATACAGTTTTATAATGTATCACAATAAGCGCACCGGTTAAACAAAAGTATGTTCTTTAGTGCCCTAAGGGGACTCCTGATTTTTCTTTTAAATTGTATGTTTTTGTTATGTTTAACACAGGCCACGACGGGCCACAAAAAGTTATATTGCACACTAAGGGTTCTATATAGTTGCCACTGTTGCCGCTGACGACACCACAAAGAACCGTGTACTCACATTTATCAAAATTGGTTTCCACGAGTAAACCAGAAGATTTTTCACAAACTCTGGGTAATCCTGAAAAGGAAACTGTCGCAATTCAACGTTGCAGTATTGCCTCACCTGAAAGTAGGACGAAAAATAACCTTTGTCTTCATTTGATCATTGTTGCGGGACAATTATAATTCAATTTTTTTTTTTTGCTGCCATTTCAGAATATTAAAACAAGGCAACAACATATGTATATGGACATGTGCCCAACTAGTTGCGGCGCTAGGAATTGGATGCAGGGGCAAGGGAGGACCCGCTTTATAGATCGGACAAACTAGGTCGCCCGTACAAAAGTTTCGTTGGGGATCCCCCCTCACCCCCTCCCCCACCCCCTTTCTGTCCTCGTATAGTTCCGCCACTGTATATACCATGCATTTTCGGAGCCATGGCTATCAATCTGTCAAAATGCGAAAGTTGTGATGTATGAAAGATATGGCACGTCAAAATCTTTATTAGTCTTGAGGCAGATGGCCAAAATATGAGATGTGCTAAGCATTTTGGCTATTAGTCTTGAGGCAGATGGCCAAAATATGAGATGTGCTAAGCATTTTGAGGCAGATGGCCAAAATATGAGATGTGCTAAGCATTTTGAGGCAGATGGCCAAAATATGAGATGTGCTAAGCATTTTGGCTATTAGTTTTGAGGCAGATGGCCAAAATATGAGATGTGTTAAGCATTTTGGCTATTAATCTTGAGGCAGATGGCCAAAATATGAGATGTGCTAAGCATTTTGGCTATTAGTCTTGAGGCAGATGGCCAAAATATGAGATAAGCTAAGCATTTTGAGGCAGATGGCCAAAATATGAGATGTGCTAAGCATTTTGGCTATTAGTTTTGAGGCAGATGGCCAAAATATGAGATTTGTTAAGCATTTTGGCTATTAATCTTGAGGCAGATGGCCAAAATATGAGATGTGCTAAGCATTTTGGCTATTAGTCTTGAGGCAGATGGCCAAAATATGAGATGTGCTAAGCATTTTGGCTATTAGTCTTGAGGCAGAGGCCAAAATATGAGATGCGCTAAGCATTTTGAGGCAGATGGCCAAAATATGAGATGTGCTAAGCATTTTGGCTACAAACTGGGAGATGATTTTGATAGCTAGTTTACGTGTATAAGAGTTCTAAAAAGTCTGTATTCAAAAATATGTCCTAATATGGCCGCCATTTTGATTTTTAAAATGGCCGCCATATAGAGCATATTTTTATGGAAATCAGAGTTTCTTAATAAGTTTAAAGTAAGATAAAGATAGAAAATAAGAGTAAGAATATGAGAGAATACATAGTCTTCAAAGAATCCGAGGTTATGTCACAACTAGTCTGATTTCAGTCATTTCTACACAAATGATATTAAACTTTAAATTTAGAAATCCCCGTAAGGCAATAAGCAGTCTATGTCGTGGCCCAAAGAACCTAGCGTAGCTGGGAGAGAATTGCGTGACAAGTCTCCACCACCTTGTTGGCTTGATAAACTTGTTCACAGGGCCGCATAGGTCTTACGATAGGTCTCCATTTGCCGTATTTCTTTGGAGCCAAGAGAAATGTGGAGGTGAAAATCACGGCGCGACAGTTTTGCTGTCTTTTTGGCAAGCATGGCTGAGATTTCTTCTCGAAGGAGCCACTGGACAGCTGGAGCGTCAGATCATGTGGTGTGGGAGTCGGACGGAGGACAACTCCGATGTGTGGGAGAAGTAAACTCCAGACGGTAACCCTCTTGGATTTTCTGGAGTAACATGCCACAATACCTATCAGTGTTCTACACCAATTGCCTGCCACGCTGAGGAGGAAACCACAACGTCAAATCATGTGTCCAACCTAAGCACAAGGTCATCTGCGTTTCCTGCAAATCAAACCCCCTACCTCCAAATACCCTTTCATCACCTCCTTTCTCACATCAACGATACTCCCAATTACCTCACCACTCGACTTCACCTGCCTCACAGAAAATGAAAAGACCTCTTGCTTCCTCTCAAACTCAACTTCAAGCACTAGTCCAAGCGCAAGTGACGCATATCCAGGCACCAATTCCGACCTCGTCGGACCAGAAGCAAAGAGAAACAAAGTCAACTCAAACCACCGAAGCCATCAAAACTTCAATTGATATTTCAGTCAATACTGAACCGACCTGCGCCCGACCATTCCAACGCATTCAGCCCACACCAGTGGTGGCGCCGGAACAAAAAAATATATTTGAGGGGGGAGGCTGAAATAGACAATGTTTATGCTGAAGCCGAAGGCGCGCCGATTACGTAGAGCAAAGACTAAGGCGTATGATGTACCAAAGCCCGCTTTAGGGCCCCTTGTGTGGTCCAAGTGGCAAAACCCCTGAAGCTCTGCGATTTTAGGCATTCATGCGGTTAAAAACCTCCTCAACCAGATTGCAAATCTGCTTTGATCTGTAGGTAACCAATACACTTAATGCACCAATACACTTAAGACCCTCCCCCCTTACCCCTCCCCTACTTTTTTCATTGATGATGCTGGGCCCCAAGTCCACCGGTTTTGTCATGAAATGATGACACGGCGGTCAAAATCCCCTCCCCCCCTCCGCCTCCTCTCCCAAAGGATACTGACGCACGATAGTCTATCTTGATCAGCTAGCCTAACCTTTTGTCTAATTCACAACAAGGAGAGCATGTTCGAATATTCAAGGCTTTCGCAGAGAATTGGCTTGTTGAGCGAAGTAGGGCCTACGCATTAATGAGGCTAGTAGGAGTACAAAACACCTGAGCTATATTGTAAATTACCCCTTCAGACGCTAAATAGCCGTGAATGAAACCTAGCAGCACCCCAAACCTCCACCCCATCCTGTCACCACATCCTCATCATCCTCCTTATCTTATGAGAATGACCTTAATTCGTCTCTGAAGGGGAAATATTTAAACATTATCCAGCAGGGAAGAGGAGAAAATTTCCACCGCACCCCTCTTTGCCTCCTGGGTCCTCTCTCAGGGATGTACGTCCATGAAACTTACCGTTTCCAATGAGCTGTTTTTTATCCCCAAATCATATACGATGATCTTCTTTCCTGGCATCATATGCTGAGCAGTCCCAATGATTCCTTGAGCCTCACGAAAATGGTTTTGCGAGAAAGCTGTGACAATTACCAATTTATCGTATAGATATTCGATATCTGGAACCTCACGATCGATATCAATATATGTTACATTTTTCTTAGGTTTTAGCGCAAGAGGAACATCTTTTGAAGCAATATTTTCCTTTGCTTTAAGCTGTAACTTTCTTACTTCTTGTGATATTTTTGCAATCAATGATGTGTTTGAAAGACTGTTTGTATTCTTTAATTTGGTAAATATTTTTCCCAATTCCGCTATGGTGGTAAATTTGGTGTCAATTCTGTCAGGTTTAGATTCGTTTTCATGCGAACTTTGTTCCTCCATCGGAATCGATGACTTTGGCTGAGAAGATCGTAGAATCCTTTCATCATCTGTAATGAAACAGAATTGCATAAATCACATATGTTGAACTGTCAAAATCTTGGGCTCATATGGACCAATGTTTATCCCCGGTTTTCATGGCGCAAGCGGATGAGAGCACAATACTCCCCATGGAAGGCACGCCAGTCCATCGCAGGTTAACTCCCCAGCAGTGCTGCAGGGTACTCATTTTAGAGCTCAGTTGACTGATCAGAAGCAAGAGCAACGTGTCTTTTTCAAGGACACAATTTGCAGCGTCCGCGACGCGCTTTTTTTCTGCAGCCCAGAATTGCCATTACAAATTTTTTTTCAGCCAATCATATACAAGAATGACAATGACGTAATTAAATATGAATATTCATATACTACATTAGTCCTATAACATAGGACTGTATACTATAGCCTGTATAGTATGTAATGTATGCATGGAGTACATAGTGGTGATAGCGGGTGAGATGTTATGTCATTATTAGGCCTAGGTTAATGCTATTATGCCTATGTTGACTTATTTTACTTGTTACTTGTTGGTTTGATGGAACTTCTTATTCTAAATTGATGCTTAGTTCAAATAAAATCATAGTGTGGCACAAAGTGCGGCAGAGTCGTAGTCAAAATTCTAAGCACCTTTTTTTGAAACTCACTACGACTACGCACTCCGTCCAAAAAAGAAAATCAGGACTTTTTGGATATTTCAATAATGTGTCTTTATACATGTATGATTAACTATATTTACAAGTTCATTACGCATATGTTGTTTCATATATTCTTGAAACTATATAGGCTCTACAACTTTTGAAAATGAATATCAAATTTCAAAAAAGAATTGAATCAAAGAAGAAATAGTGCGAATCATCTCACGCATATACAGCAGCTTGAAGATCTACGTATACAACGTGAGAACTATCGCTATACACCTTTGATTTTTTGAAGTGATTATTAGCAGGGCAGCCATGCGAATATCCACACAGTATCTCAAGGTTAGGGTTGGGGTTAGCTTTTAGGTTAGGGTAAATACGAATAAGCCCCACCTTGATTTTTACACACTAACCAAAAACTCCGTACCTACAACACGTGTCAAGGGAAAGTGTTAATGCAAGGGAAAGTCGCTTAACTACTACTTTTTAAATTATGTCTTAATTTTCATACAAGGAGCGAGTGTTAGAACTTCACTCAGAACACCACATACCGAGATATTGTTAACTACTTCCTCGATATTCAAAGGAGGATTCGCTTCGTAGCACATTTTAAATTGTGCCATATCTGTAGTGTCAGGTTTTTTCCATTGTTTTCCGGCAAAGTAATGTTATTCACTCGCGGTCATGGAATTACTAAGTCCCAAATCATTTTGTCAGACGATATGTCATAAGTTGTATATGAATATTCATATTTAATTACGTCATCGTCATACTTGTATTTGATTGGCTGAATAGATCTGTAATGACAATTCTGGGCTGCAGAAAAAAAAAAGCGCGTCCGCGACAGGAATTAAAGTCGGTATTTTTCGCATGCGAGCCTAACCATTGAGCCACTGCACTTCTCACCTTATATGATTTGGATATAAATGGACAAGTAGAACCATAATGCCATAGAAACAACATTTAAATTGTTTGGAAAATATATTGAAAATCAAAAAAACTTCAACAATGAAATTAAACCTTAGTTTAATATGATCAGTTGAATAGAGGTTGTGATTCTTCATCGTTCTAATTAGAATTTAGCAGGAAAAAACAGTCTGAGAATTTTCAGTGACTAAAATTTATAACAGATATTTAAAGAATTACATCACAGAGTATGAGCTAATTTCTCTTCCATACGTCACAACTTTTCCATACATTAAAAATTCTTCAAACTTTGATTAGCAATAACTCGGAAACTACGTGTCTTTTTAATATTCTGTTCATAATTTAAAGCTATTATTATGGGAAATAAAATCCCTACCTGTCCATATACCTTTAATGACCAATCTCAAGTTTCCAGCATCATTTCAGTGATTGAAATTTTGGAAATAAATTCTAACAAGGTTTTCAACTCAGACGATACAAGTCTTTCGGGTCAGCATTGTTTTTGTTTTTTAACTATCATAAAGTGAGTACCTGATGCCATATATGTTTGAACCAGAGACGGATGTATTACCGGTACTTTGAAAGGCTTACCAGCAGCGGAAACGACACATCTGTGTTTTAACCAGGGTCTAGGAAAGTATCTTAACATGATGTAAATCATAAAAAAATATACACATCAGATTAATATTTCCCATCAAATTCAATACAAGATCAGTAATGAAACAGAAATAGCAGCTTTCTCATGATTTTTATTGCAATATTATAATGAACATTTTAAAATGGAATTGGGAACGTTTAACGCTAGCCAAAGGTGTAACTCTCATCCACGAGTCCGGGAGCACGCCTATTAATAGGAACATTATAACACACGAGAATATTGAAGTCATGCAGCCATATTGTTTAGATGTTGCGATAGAATGTCATGGTTTCTAATTTATGTACTTGAAATATCACAAATCATTGTTGAAGAATATCCGAATTTTAAAATGGCCGTTTCAAGTTTTAAAAGCCTAGCTCTATTGTTTATTATTCCTAATATTTTGAAAAAGCGTGGTGAACATATCAAATGGGAGAGGAAAAGATTTATCCATGACAGTAATGAAGGCATTTTCATGAGTTTTAAGTTTCCCCTAGCAAAGTAATTTTTCCCAGAGGTATTTTAAATTTGATATATATGTAACATAGCATAAGGCTTTAAATGTTAGGATAGCAAAAGATCATGGGAAATATCACAAAATGGCGGCTTCCATGTAGCAAAATGTTCCCATTTTTAGGAACATTTATGTTCCCATTAATAGGCATGCTGCCAGACTGTCCACGAAATGGAGGTGGGGGTTGAAGGGGCTTATGTGTCTGAAGACAAATACCCTAGCGCGGGAACCACATTCAGCAGTATGATCACCATGGAGATTTCATGGACAAAAATGTCCACATGTGGTTCCTGTATACAGTGGCGGAGCATTTTGGTCATGGGGCAAGAGAGGCGCAATTTTGTCTCATGGGAGCAAATGCCTCTAAATCGGACAAAATTTTCTGGAAGGTGCAAGTGGGAGGCAAAGCGATCTCAATGGCGGGAAAATGCCCCCCCCCCCCTTCCTTACTCTTCCCCACCTTTCCTCCCCGTAGCACCGCACTACCTGTGTATCCTGATTGGAAATTGGCTCATGGCATTCAGCGAAACTTGGAAAAAACCCATCAAGCTATGACAAGCATAGCAGTCAGTCCACGTATGAATGGAGGGAAACGAATTTCTATTTATTCAACGGGGGAATACCGCAGTCCACGTATGAATGGAGGGGACCGAATTTCTATCTCTTCAACGAGGGTATACCGAAAATATCGTCTTCAAAGTGCATTTTGAATAATCGCAAATATTAGATGGACATGATGAGGCGTTACACGATCGAGTGTAAGTAAAATTGACGAAA
Organism: Chiridota heheva; assembly: GCA_020152595.1. Classification (NCBI taxonomy): domain Eukaryota; kingdom Metazoa; phylum Echinodermata; class Holothuroidea; order Apodida; family Chiridotidae; genus Chiridota; species Chiridota heheva. Next base: position 365,056 of record JAIGNY010002044.1, read on the forward strand.
ATTACTTGACCTGTACTGGGGAATGAAGCTTGATGCATATCCTAAATCTAAGCATAATTTCAAGCAATGAATTTTGTCAGCAACTTCGTTTTTTTTTTACAAATACTAGGTCCCCTGCCCCCACGCCCCCACCCCCCTCATGCCCACATAATTCCTGCTCTGTGCACCCTATAAGTATGTGCCTATGTTAACATTCAAATACTCAAGAACACCGAGTTGTCTTTATGCAAATTATACAGTCAAATCAAGATGGATGTTATATGTTTAAAATTCACTCACCGTACTTTAATACATTTTGAATACGTGCTGCAAAATAACCGAGGACAAATATGAGGCAGAATAATATGAAGTTACGAACTGGCTTGTGACGTATCATAATGGGAATGACGAGGTCATCGATGAGGCCAATAAGCGGTCACAAACCCTGCGTGTGAAAGAAATGATAACAATTCTTCATATAATACAACAATTCAATGGGAATTTTGACCATCCCCGACCAGATTTAGCATTTACAACCAGGAGCGAAGGGTCACCTCTCAGAGCAAATTTAGTTTACATTAAATTTCACAACTAATCGGGAAATTTCAGAGACATTTCCTTTATTTTCGATTTCTTTCTTCATTTTCGGGACATGTTGGTTAATTTTCGGAAAAATTTACCACTTTTTTTAAAATTCTATGTGAAGGATTAGTTTGGGGGTCAAGCAAAAAAAAAAAAAAAAGATAATGAAGAAAGCATGCAAAACAAATCTTATTCCGTTAAGGAGATATCTAAGTTTAAAGTTTGGTATAATTTATGAAGGATCAAAGAGCACGCTCTTTGTCAGGATGATGTGATAGCCCAAGAATCCTCAAAGTCTTTATGTATTCTATTATATTTTAAACGGTGATTTTGTGGCTTAAAAACCATGAATTATGTCAAAAAGTAGTTTAACTGAATCTAGGAAGGGTATTTAAAATATACCATCTCAACAAAGTTCGAGGAAAATAATTTAAATAGTGAAAAATTTACATACACTTTTTTTTAAATGTATTAGCCGCTAAGAATGTGAGGATGAAGACGCCAACTTTCCATTGTAGACTTACTACACAAGTCATTTCTACACAGATAAGACAGCATTAAACTTGAATATCTCCTAAACAGAATACGATTTTTGAACCCTTTCTTTACCATTTTGTTTCTTTTAAAGTCTCTTTCATATAAGATGGACATGCTTGACCACTGAACTAAATTCAATTTTCCACTTTCACCTCCCAACCCAACCGGGAAGAAAACATTCAACCTGGAAAGTGAAATCCTTTAAGGGGAAATTCTCAAACCCCCCCCCCCCCTCCTCGCCCCCTTCTCCAGCCTTCAAAATCCTTTTAAAGAGAAATCCACCACCCCTCCTGCAGCCTCCGTGGTGTCTGTTCACAACCAGCTATGAGTGCATGCATAAATTGGTACTTTTGACGAAAACATTCTGTTATAGCTTTTAGCATGAAACTGTAAGCCTATATCACAATCGTTCAAGTTACCCAAATGTGTTTATTTTGTAAGAGAGCAGCAAATTCAGTTTACACCTTAAAAATGTATTATCAGTAATTGACTTCAAATTAATTAAGGACGGTTTTCCACTTTTATCAAATATTTACCTCCGCCAACGAAGTTGATTGGACGGAGCTTATGTTTTGTTGTTGCCTTGTTTGTTTGTCTGCTTGTTTGTTTGTCTGCTTGTTTGTTTGTCTGCCTGTTTGTTTGTCTGCTTTGTCTGTTGCTGTTTGTCTGCATGTCTGTTTGTCTGCATGCTGTTTGTCTGCCTGTCTGTTTGTCATCTGTCATCAACACATCTCAAGAACTGATGATTGGATGGTTGGGACATACTGAAACAGGGGAATGGTAAAAAAAAATGGGATGATGTATGTTTTAGGGTGAGATTAGTTTAATCTTTCCAATGGAATGTGCTGAACAATGAATTCATGCCCTGAAAAGAAATTCAAACAATCAATTTTCTGGACTAAAAATCATGTGAAATGATTTCTCGTATCATAAAAATAAAAACAATTGGCTTCTTGCATGAAAGGAAATTGATGGAATGTAAACCTTGCTTGAATAGAACTCGAACAATGAATGCTTAGCCAGGGGGAAAAAACGGGAAATAATTGAATCAATTAAAGGTATACAATCATGTATTGTTTAGAATGGAAATAACAATACAGATCAATGGACCCTGTAGCGCCGTCACTGAGAGTGAGAAAGAGATTCTTTGGGGATATAATTTGATAAGCCTGTAGGGATTTTTGAGGTAGATTATATTGGGGTGGGGAAATAACTGGGGGTAGAGGTGGAATTATCTGGAGTGGAGAGTGTGCGCTCTACAGAGTGCTAGAATTCTAGTAATATAGCTTTAACATATGCCCCTGCTTATACGGCGTTTACGGCACCACTTTAACTGCATAATGTGGTCTCATAAACAGCTACGAAAAATGGCATTTGAGGCTGTATGTGGGGCTGCGTGTGGGCCTGCAAGTAGGCTTGCGTGTGAGCCTGCAAGTAGGGCTGCGTGTGGGCCTGCAAGTAGGGTTGCGTGTGGGCCTGCAAGTAGGGCTGCGTGTGGGCCTGCAAGTAGGGCTGCGTGTGAGCCTGCAAGTAGGGCTGCGTGTGAGCCTGTAAGTAGGGCTGCGTGTGGGCCTGCAAGTAGGGCTGCGTGTGGGGCTGCAAGTGGGGCTGTGTGGGGGTTGCGTGTAAGGCTACGTAGGGACTGCATAGGGGCAGAGTGCGGGCTGATTTTGGGTGTAATATGCAAGGAGCGTAGTTTGTCTGTTTTGCTATAAGATCTTCTTGCAATGGCCCTGATAATGCTTTAGTGATTAAACAACCTGGATATGCGCACAAGGCTATCTGGCCAGAGTAGACCATTGCATGTTTACTCGGGTGTAGTTTTGGCTAATCATTTGGGCAGTTGACAACATTTAAGTTCTGGCTGCAATAGTGTGCTAGTGGCGATTACGTACCCTTACTTTTGTACTTATTCAGCTATCAGGTCTATTTTACATTTAACACTTTTGCGATATCATATAATACTATAGTATAGTTTCGGCAGTTCAGGAATACTCTTAAGAAAAAGATTCTTAGCCTGTCGCGTAAATGGGTGTAACCAGAGGGTCGACGGGGTCGTACGCCCTCCCACCCCCACCCCCCTCTTTTAAAAAAATATTGTAAAAAGGTCTAGAAAAACTGTAAAAGGTCCAAATATTTCCATCGGCGACCCATCCCTCACCCCTTCCTCCTGCGTATATATTTGGATTTCTTCTATAGAACATGTTTACTAATATCGTGGAAGTATACCTTAGGCTGATACATTTTATAAATTTTCGGTTCCTATGGGAGAAAAAAATCGGCCCGCACGGTTCACATATTGAAAGCGATGGGAAGGCAAAGAACATTTTAACCTGTTAAAGTCGCAAAATCAAAAAGTAAATGGAAAAATGTAAATGAAGTGAATCACATATGATCAACTCTTACCTGTAAACGCTTCCATAAATTCAACAACGATTTCTATTGTAGCAGTAATTGAAAAGAAAACACTTTGAACCATTCGTATCCTCATATAAATTATATTTGGCACGGACTACATTATATATACAATCAATTGCTGAACAAGATGCGAAGTCAGATGCACTTCCCAAATGCCTATTGTCAGATTGCATTGATATTTAAAGTGTCTAAGCAAGGAGCTTCTACACTCTAAGCAAGAATCAAAACGCATATAGACCTTTTGACAATAAACGAAATGACGAAAAAGTAAACAAAATTTCACACTGCAATTTGCTATTGCAAAGTTGATACATATGTCAACATGTTGAATTTCATTAACGCTTCAAAGGTTTTGACTTCGCCCTGGTGAAAAACCACATCACGTTAAAGGCCAGTTGTCGTCTCTAACGTACGAAGTAGATAGATTTTAATTCGTGTGTTCTGATTGGTCGAAACACAATGGTACAACGTGCACTTACAGTGATAGGCAAATCAGACCCGTTTTGGAATAAAATGTACGCCGCCACATTTTAATCACAATAGATTGCCTTTAATGATTTCAAAGCAGTGAAGTGACATTTTAGAATAGCAATTCCCTGTTCAAAGTCCAACCAGGGATATATGTTATTCCCAATAACATATCCCTGGTCTAACCAGGGAGTTCTAACAAAGTTGTATGACAAAGTGCTAGGGTTGCCATACAGGTCTGCCACAAGTTTGCCGGTGTAATAGTAATCACCCCCCCACCCCGTAAATTTCCCCCTCCCCTGGACCTTTTTTTTTACTGATTTTACTAGGTAATTTACTGGTGTGTCTGTTCAGTGATAAGCTAAAAAGTGATAAGAAGTGATAAGCTAAAATAGATACACTAAAGAAAACAAAGGTGTGCTTTATGCAAAACGGCAGTGAGATTTAGTGTGAAGGGAGAAGAAAGGCTTTTTCTTGCAAAAGGGGGACAAGTTTTGTCTCCAAATTTTATAGGAAAGAAAGGCCAGGCCCAAATTTCCTAGCGGACCGTTTTTACTACAAGGGGGACCAAATTTACTGGTTGACTACGGCTTAATTGTCTGGGGGCCCAAAATTCCTAGGAAATAAGGGCCGGGGGGAAAAAATTTACTGGGGGGGGGAATTTACTTTACACCGGCCAATTATCCATTGAAAATTGGCCAAATCGGATCAAAAGGACCAAATTAGCTTCCAATGGACTTAATCATTGAAAATGTAAGATTGAGATACATTTTCTTCTCGATTCTTCACACAAAAGTTTTCAAAAAGTCAAATAAAAAGACAAATATATTTCTATTATTTGATTGTATATTAAGAGATTGTAAGTATTTTTATTCTTTTTGTATGAGTTAAAAGTAAAGTTAAGGAACAATCAGTTTTGTTTAGCAAAATATTAAAACGGGCCAAATCGGCAGGTACGGAAAACTTTTACCGGCAAAACTTTGTTTCAAATTTGCCATAATTGGCCGGTAATTGGTCAAACTGGTAACTCTACAAAGTTCGTTCCCACTTCAAAAAATAATTTCCTGAAATGTGCCTCAAATTTCCTGAAATGTTGTGACTAATCCCTGAAATGTTGTAACTATTTCTTGATATTCAACCACAGTAATGCGGAGAATCAAAACTCAAATAAATTTAACTTATCAGAAGTAATAGCTTAGAAAATCTAAAAACTATATCAAAAACTTTTCGAGGGAGGATAAACACATTATAACCATATTATCTACTTAATTTTCCAAATTTTCGGAAAACCTAAAATTCCCTATATTTTCTTGAAGTATAAGACATGAGAAAAACGCATTCAATGTTTGTTTTTTGTAAACCAATGGCGTATTCAGCTTTTGGTGCCAGGGAGGGTGAAGGGGGTTCAAAACATTCTTCAAAAAATTTCTAGGGGCAAAGTCATCACCAAATTGGGGTTATATTTAAACGGCAATGACCAAATTTGGACAATATATTTAATCTCTAATCTTCAGTTTGTGCAGTCTATTGTCCGATTATGTAGAGCATACTATATACATAAGATAACAAGATGACGGGCTAAGAAGGGTACGTCACCACATCAAAAGCCCAAACTAGCACCACCACAACAACAACAAAACCAAAGACGCCCAGAGTTAGTAAAGAACTTATCAATGTTGACTTTGAAATTATGAACAGAATTGGAGTTAACTACCCGATCAGGCAAACCATTTCACTCATTAAGCACTCTATGCGAAAAGCTTAAACGCCGAATTTCTATCCGTGAGAACTCTTTGGTCAACTTCAAACTGTTACCACGTGTCACATGAGGATTAGCTGAAACATGCAAGAAATTACAGAAAGTCAAAGCATCACTACCAGATAGGAATTCAAAAGCCTGAATCATATCGCCACGTACTCTTTGGAACTCAAGCGTGGTCAAACCAAGAATTCGCAACCTAGGTTCATAAGAGAGATTCCTTACTTCGGGAATAAGTCTAGTGGCTCTTTGCTGAACCTGCTTCAAAATGAACTTATCTTTCTCATAAAAGGAAGTCCAAGTCTGAATAGCATACTTAAAGTGAGGATGAGGCCTGACTAACTGCTAGTACAAATTAAGGACAACCTCTCTACCAAGAAAACAAAAAATTTCTTCTAATCAAACTAAGCATCCTATTTTCCCTTGCAGCTGCTAAAGCACACTGTTTAGAAGGCTTCAGATTAATAGTAATGACAACACCTAGATCCCTTTCTTGATCAACACAACCAAGATTTGAATCATTCATGCAGTAATCAAAAGCCAATTTGCTCTGACCAAATGAATAACTTTGCATTTATCAACATTGAATGACATCTGCCACGTTTGAAACCAAGAAACTAACTTATCCAGATCAGTTTGAAATAGTGAAGATTCCTATCATCAACACTCCTATACAGCTGAGTGTCATCAGTAAATTTACAAATCCTGGAGCCAAGGGAAACATCAATATTATTCAAGTTAATGAAGATTAAGAAAAGAAGCGGACCCAATACAGAATCCTGAGGAACACCACTTGTAACCTTATTCCATAGAGATACTTCACCATTAACAACAACTCTTTGTGACCTGTCAATTAGCCAAGAATTTATCCAACTGGCACACTTTCCCTCCACACCAAACGCTCTTGTTTTCAAGATGAGCCTGCCTAACGGAACCTTATCAAATGCTTTTTGGAAGTCTAAATAGATAGTATCCACTTTATGACCAGAATCAACTAGTTTAGCAACATCATCAAGAAATTTCCACTAAATTAGAAACACAAGACCTCTTAGGTAAGAACCCATGCTGGGACAAATTCAACAAGCCATTGACCAGTGAATGATCTAGTACAACATCCTTAACAATGGACTCCATGACCTTGCACACAACACTAGTAAGACTCACTGGCCTATAGTTACAGGGCAAACTGTGGTCACCCTTTCAAAAATAGGACTGACATTAGCAATTCTCAATCACTAAGAACAACACCAACATTAAAGCACTTTGAAAATAAAATACTCATGGGAACAGAAAGAATATATGCTGGCATATCCCCGCTGCTGACGGAATTTGCCAGGGGCAAGTTCCCTCCTGAACCCACTTTTTTTATACATTTTTACGTTTGTGCTGGTAGGCCATTTTCCAGTTAGTTCATTTGGCCCACCAGTTGTTTTATAAATTGTGGTACTGGTAAGTCAATCTGCATAGTTTATTAGCAATTCATCACCTGATCGCACTATTAATATGATTTGGAGGGGAAAATTTACTCTTAATGGTAGTACTTTTTTTTTAAATCATTTTGTTATTGAAATATACGTATATAGTGCATGATCTGTCTCTCCCATAGAATTTTTGCCATCACAGGATATAAAAAAAGCCAGGTGCCCGACCCATAGCAAAACTTGGATTGCAAATATCCCTTGTTCTTACGAGGACTGTTTTCGTTTAATTTCTACTGAATCTCATTGACTTTATGCAACAAAATGATGAAAATTCACATACACGATAAATCATTCAAAAGACCCCTTGTTCCTCTTACACGTTATTGGCCGCCGATTCTACTTCGTGTATATAATGTGGATTTCGGGCATGATTGTCATAGCTAGAAATTTCCATGAGAAAATTAAAACTAATTTCAGAAAAAAATGCTTGCGATTAATCGGAACACAAAATGTATAAAAAGAAGTACTGCTGAAGCATTTTCATGATGTATATTTGACTAGGAGAGTTTAAAGGACCACCAGACCAAAAGTGAGGTCATATTTTTAGAAGAGTAGGGGAGGGGGTCCAAAAATACTAGCTTATGTAGCAACGGTATAACAATTTTCTGGTTATTATGAATATTCAAGTGACTTTAGCCCCACGTGGTCTGTGGGCTAGCTATGGAGGCATGAAGTGTATCGATCTTTTGTGGATGATATATTAAGGAAATTCGCAAAAACCAGCGCCCTCACTTTCGGTCTAATGCTTAATATGCAGTACGCCTATTCAGGGAGCTGTTTACAGTTCCCTGTATAGGCGTATTAGTACGCTTATTCATCCAGATCCAGAAGGGAATGGGGTACGCTTTGACTGCGGTTTGACTGAGGATCTTGGAGATTAAAAATTCAACAATTGAAGCTTTCGCGAAATACCAGCTTCCACTCGTTGGCAAGGCTATGAAGTTTTAGGATTTCAATCCCGTCCCATTACATTTAGTGATTAATCTAACTACTCCAACTGGCGTTTCTAGAAGATTGAACCCATTGCACGAAAAAATTATTTACCTACCTCTTTCCTGCTTCTCAATATGATGACTTTGTCACATTTGTAACTGATCTCCCGGACTGATATCCGCTGTATTCAGCTTTAAAGTATATTGCATTGTACTCAGGCAATGATATGCCTACCGTTAGTTCCGTACCGTTTTACACGAATAAAGTTCCAGTGATGAAAGAAAATGTATATTTGGCCCAAGTCAAAAGCTACGCTGAATTTCGTGTGGTGTGTTACTCTTTTTCATTCAGAAGACATACACGTTGTAGTTAACGAGCTGCGCTTGGGCAGATGGCATATATAACACGTACCTCACGGGTTGACCTCACGGGTCAGTGATGCGGGTAAACACCATTGTGTACCATTAAGCCAGATACTTCACGGTGCACGATTCCGAATAGACAAAAAGAAGAATGAGGAAAGAGATCCCTCCATGCAAGACTGAGCAAGTCAGCCTACTTCACAGAGAGAGAGAGTTGAACACACAATTACAATGACGGGGTCGTCGCCTGCGTATTCGGTTATGATAGTACAAATGCTATCACGAAACGCTTAATACGACCCGGACGAGAACACAGGTACGACGTACGGACAGACATAACATCGACAACCAAGTCAATGTCCACGGCCTTTGATAACCAGTTGTGGCGCACTGGCGTGTCTACCCACCCCAGAATTGAGCCCGGGGCCTCGTGGTCTGTAGACAGGTATGATAACCGCTACACCACAGTTAGTAGACCAACCTACTTCACAATATTAGTGCCACCTTTTATATGATAACAATTGTCTAGTATAATAAGTAAATGTATACTTTCATAAGTGTGGAACTGAAAGCTCTGACGATTTTTCTTTTGTTTTTCATGCAGTCATGCCCCAAAATGACTGAAATCAACACATATTCGAAAATTAAATTTATGAAAAAAAGACGAAATAATCATGGTAAAATCTTGGGCTAACTTGCCATTTCTAAACAGGCAGAGAAGAAATTTCTTCTGAAAATTGTAATAATGCGGGCAAAATGCTTCATAGGAAAATCCATGGTCAAAGGAAAAACCCCCGAAACTGAGATTTTTTCCCAAAATGCCCGAAAATTAACAAAAACTTCCAAAATGTGATTGATGAAAAAGACAATTTTAAATTCTCATATAATAACATATAAACATGCAGGCAGACTCACAGAGGCGAAATATCTCATAAAAATTTGGGCAAAGTTAGTTGGGTTCCGTAGCGAGGCTCGAAGCTCTCCAGGTATGGATGGGCTCAGGGGGCGAAGTGGTCCAGGGGGCAAAGCCCCTATACTTTGATGCCCCAAAATCAACATAAAGTTCCCAAATACCAGTGATGAAAAAAAGGCGATTTTGAAGTATTAAATTATTAAATTGAAATCTACTCAAATAATCATTTGGTTACCATTTCTAAACAGGTAGACTGACAGAGGAGAAAATTCCCATGAAAAATGAAATGTTTTTGGGGCTCAGGAAGGCCCGATAGTACAAAGGCCCAATAGTCCGAAGGTAGGCCCAATAGGTTGAAGGTATACCCTAACCCTATTGGGCCTTCAGACTAGTAAACCTTCGAACTTTAGAACCTTTGGACTATTGAACCTTCGGACTAGTGGGCAATTTCTACCTTGTCATCAAGAGATATGAAGACACTTTGGTATGCACCAGCCAGTGTTTGAACCCATGACATTCCCATCTGGGGAAGTGCTCTAATCATGCTCATCAAAACAAGCCAATTGTTTTATGTACATAGGCGTCACCAGAGAATATAAAAGGATCGAATCACAAAATTATGGCGTGCTACTTTCCATTTTTTCCACGCGCGAAGCACAAGATAATCGGCGTAGGGTTCAGCGGCCTGCTTAAAAATGGGATCTTTAGGCAAAGCCCTAGTAGGGGTCCTGGGGGCGAAGCCCCTGGATGCTCTTCGATTCAAGTTTAGTCATTATGAGGGCCTAAAAGTGGATTGAATGTGACACGTTTGTATGTATCCTTCCATGCTATTTTCTACATATCAGGGGTATGTGTAATTAAAAGTCCGTGGGTGTGGTGCTATAGCAGTCAAAGGATTGCATTATTTTAGGAAGTTATTCGTGCCACACATCTATTCCTATGCTTCCTGTGAATATAATGTAATTGCTCCTAGGACTAGACCTATATACCAGGCATATGTTTCAGGTAAAGGTGGGGGGGAGGGGATAGGGATGGGGGTCAGGGCGGTAATTAAAGGACTCGCTTTAGAGCTAGTACAGTTGTGACAATAATCTTGCCAGTGTGATTTCGATATCACCAATTTCGATGTGATTAAAGCTAAATGACTTAAAATCAATACAATAACAACGGTAAAGTTATAACAAAAGATAAGCCATGTATTATATCAAAATCAACTTTCAAATGAACAAAATGAAATACTTTTATAACATCTTCTTTTGCTTTAACATCTCTCCTTCTGCTCCTTCACTTAGGGCTCCAAAGCCCATACAATGTTCCTTGAAATATTCCTTTAAGTGCGACAAAATTTTATCGCACTGGTTGACTGCAAAAAAAAAATATCAATATTTCTAATTTTTTGATGAGATCAAATGGAACGATACAATTAAATACCAACTTCTTTTTTACTATAATTTCCTCAGGTTATAGAAAGACGAATAAGGTTAACTGCCAAGCCGCCGGTGTGATAGTAAATTTAACACCCCCTCCTCTTGTAGATTCCCCCTCCCCCCTCCGGTCCTTATTTCCTAAGGAATGCATAGTGAATTTGGTCCCCTCTGGACTGATTTTACTAGGTAATTTACTGGTGTGTCTGTACGGTTCCTTCAAGTGATAAGCTAAAAAGTGATAAGATGTAATAAGCTAATACACTAAAGAAAACAAAGGCGTGCTTTATGCCAAACGGCAGTGAGATTTAGTGTGAAGTGAGAAGAAGGGCTTTTTCTTGCAAAAGTTGGACAAGTTTCCTAACGGACCGTTTTTACTATGAGGGGGGACCAAATTTACTGGATGACTACGGTTTAATTGTCTTGGGGGCCCAAATTTCCTAAGAAATAAGGGCCGGGGCCAAAATTTACTGCGGGGGAAAATTTACTCTTACACCGGCCGGGACATGTGAACGTCACCAAGTGGCCTCCTTCGATACGAATGTGGTACAACGCCCAGGCTGTGACTGGCCAATTCCCGTGGTACTGGAAAGGTAGACTTTTGGATGAAAATAAATCCAACCCCACACTAATAATTGGTTCCATTACTATCTTATAGTAATGCAAAACAAAATACATACTTTATTCAAGTTCATCCCAGAATATAATTTCCAGAATTATAACAATTCCTAAGAATTGCCTCTTTTCGCTTCAACATTACTTCATAAACTAAAATATCAATAAAATGATAATAGAAATAATAATAATAATAATAATAATAATAATAATAATAATAATAATAATAATAATAATAATAATAATAATAATAATAATAATAATAATAATAATAATAATGATAATAATAATAAGAATAATAATAATAATAATAATAATAATAATAATAATAATAATAATAATAATAATAATAATAATAATAATAATAATAATAATAATAATAATAATAATAATAATAATAATAATAATAATAATAATAATAATAATAATAATAATAATAATAATAATAATAATAATAATAATAATAATAATAATAATAATAATAATAATAATAATAATAATAATAATAATAATAATAATAATGATAATAATAATAATAATAATAATAATAGTAATAATAATAATATAATAATAATGATAGTAATAATAATAATAATAATAATAATAATAATAATAATAATAATAATAATAATAATAATAATACACAATAATAATGATAATAATAATAATAATAATAATAATAATAATAATAATAATAATAATAATAATAATAATAATAATAATAATGATAATAATAATTAATAATAATGATAATAATAATAATAATGATAATAATAATAATAAATATTAATAATAATAATAATAATAATAATAATAATAATAATAATAATAATAATAATAATAAACATGGTTCTTACTATTTATACTCACTCTTATGATCCTTATAGTCTGCCTTTTGACTATCATAAAATAGCATAAAAAATAAAACGTTTATTTTCAATTTAATCAGGATTAGCCAAGCATTAATGTTTATACATTGACCCTTTATTAAAATGGTCTTCTCAGATTAATAAGATTAAGACATCTATTAGTAAAATAATTTAGGTTTTCTATAAAATTAAAGAGTTTTTACCTCTAATACTGTTATTCTCCCTCATATAAGCTATTGCATTGTAGTATGAGGTAATGCTCACCCTCCCCATCTAAATCAATAATTCATACTTCAGAAAAAGGCTGTTTGTATTATCACCCAATCAAACACATTTTAACAGATTATGTTTTCTTAATATTTTCTTTATATCCACAGACACCAATGCGCTGTATTCATTTTTAAATTTGTTAATCAACAATTACCAGATATTTTCAAAGAATACTTTTCTTTTACTCATAATATATATTCCCAATACCATTCTCACCTTTCCAAACGTTCCATTGTATATAATGGTAGTGTGGGGGTTCCTCTTTTCCTTCTATTTTCACTTTTCTATACATTTTTTTGTGATTGATTATTAAATTTAAGTTACGGTTGGCTTCTTGTAAAAGCTCCGGCTTCTAAGCCCTTCCACCATTTTCTCAAAAATTGTTATGTCTTCTCATTATAAATATTGTAATATATGCATGAAAATGGAAAACAAATAAATCAAATCAAGTCAAAACTTTACAAACCAAAAATATTCTTTATCACTGATTTAATACATATTAATCTTAACTGAGACATATTTGTGATTAGCGAAAGGTAACAAAAATTCAACTTGCATGACTTGACTTGCTTGAAGACTCGAAACCACCTCAGACAACACCTCTAGTTCCGCACCCCTACCTGTGTGCCTCCTGGACATGACGGTATCCCAGTCAGTGTGAAACTCAATACTTAACACAGAACAACTGAACGTGTCACCCAGTTTAATCTGTTAACCAGAGTACTTGCAATACGCGCCTGGCTGCAATAAACGTCGACCTTCTCTCGCAAATCCACAAGTTCGTACATAAAACAGCAGAAAATCCACGTAGTTCTATAATAATCAACAAAATAGGTGTGTCAAGTCGAAGTCTGGAAAACAAGTGGCTAAACCGAGAGAGAGAGAGAGAGAGAGTTGAACACACAATTACAATAACGGGGTCATCGCCTGCGTATTCGGTTATGATAGAACAAATGCTATCACGAAACGCTTAATACGACCCGGACGAGAACACAGGTACGACGTACGGACAGACATAACATCGACAACCAAGTCAATGTCCACGGCCTTTGATAACCAGTTGTGGTGCACTGGCGTGGCTAAACCCAACTCTTCGACGCCTTTATTTAACATAACAAAGCAATCGAGCCATACTTTAGGAGCTTATTGCGACGATTTGCTACGACATGGCCGAGAGTGAACTGGTGACGAGTCTAGGTCGGATTAAAGATAGCTAGCTTCATTTTCAGGAGATATGGCGTGACAACAGTACAGCATACATACCATCATTGCATGACAACAGTACAGCATACATACCATCATTGCATGACAACAGTACAGCATACATACCATCATTGCATGACAACAGTGCAGCATACATACCACCATTGCATGACAACAGTACAGCATACATACCATCATTGCATGACAACAGTACAGCATACATACCATCATTGCATGACAACAGTACAGCATACATACCATCATTGCATGACAACAGTACAACATACATACCATCATTGCATGACAACAGTACAACATACATACCATCATTGCATGACAACAGTACAGCATACATACCATCATTGCATAACAACAGTACAGCATACATACCATCATTGCATGACAACAGTACAGCATACATACCATCATTGCATGACAACAGTACAGCATACATACCATCATTGCATCTAAGTTATTTGTCGATGTAGTAACGTGTAGAAATACGTCAATTTTTGGGATAGGCCTATTTCATAACTTCTTGAAGGAATATTTTCTGTTAGGCAACCCACCCTCTTTGGTGACGCATGTGATTCATTAGAACACCTTTAGAAACATAACAATACAAATTTGTTGAACGAAAAAAGGATTTGTTCGTCCCTGCCCCCTTCCCCAAAGGGGTTGTTCGCCCCTCCCCCTTGGTGACGTCAATGATGTACAATCAATTTTCCTTTCTACAATTAACAAACACCCTCACAATTAAGACCTAATCACATGATAGCATCACAACCTGACAACTTGCATTAATTTTTCAATCTTTGAATAATTTGGTTTAGTATGATGTGATTTTTTGTGAGTCAAAACCCCACTTGTTGTCAATAGTTCTTCAAATTAGATCTGGGCAATCACAAAGATTTAGGATAAAGATAACAACATGGATAACGCAACCCATAGTTTGTCACTTTGACTGCCAATTAATTAGCAGTCAGTATTATAACACCTTTTCTCTCAAAGGTTAGCCATTTGCCAATAACAAAACGTATTGTGATTTCCTGCTCATGCCCAGTGTTGGCATTACATTGGGCTGTTGGGGCAATTTCCCTACAGCGAGATCTCTCTGCCGCCCGTGAGATTATTTTGCCCCGTCAAAATCGTTTTGCCCTTCGAGATCGCGATACCCCCGTGACATCGTTTCCCCTGTGCTCCGTGAGATCACTTTGCCCCCGCGAGATTGCTTTTCCCCCAGGAGACAAAACTGCCATCCTGTCCTCACCCCAAAAAGCATCAAAACCCTGGTGCCACCCCCGCTCATGCCACATGTGAAGAGGAGTAAACTGCACAAATCAGTATTTAAGTCCAGTAAAATGGATACACAGCATTATCTACCTACTGTGGTGTAGCGGTTATCATACCTGTCTACAGACCACGAGGCACTGGGTTCAAGCCTGGGGTGGGTAGACACGCCAGTGCACCACAACTGGTTATCAAAGGCCGTGGACATTGACTTGGTTGTCGATGTTATGTCTGTCCGTACGTCGTACCTGTGTTCTCGTCCGGGTCGTATTAAGCGTTTCGTGATAGCACTTGTACTATCATAACCGAATACGCAGGCGACGACCCCGTCATTGTAATTGTGTGTTCAACTCTCTCTCTCTCTCTCATACACAGCATTGGATTAAGATTGATTTTGACTGAAGAGAGATCACATCAAATTATGCTGCAGTAGTACATTTATATACAAAATCTTTTTCAAACCATGGTTGTTCTTTTTTTTCAAAAGTACTTTGTGATAGATCAGATACCAATGATGAACTGTTTGAGTATTTCAATTCTTTGATACCATGCCATGGATGTCTGCCTTGACGTGTTGGCCCTTGATATGACACACAAGACAAAATAGAGCAGAAAAATAATATAAAGCTCTTTTTGATGAAGCATAAACTGGTACCCTGGGATATGAAATAGAAAAGTAATATAAACAAATTGTTGTTTTTAGGTCACATATAACATTGTATTTGCATTATCATATGTAGGAGGCTTACTCTTCATGATCCTTTAGGATTCATTAAGTTTTCTGTTCAGAAAGTGTCCATGAAATTGGTAAATCTATTAATATTGTCGTAAGGATTGTCGCCGGTGCCTCGATATTAAATGTACATGGAATTATTTCCTGTAATCATAGATTAATATATGAGCATATAGGCTAGAGCATATTAAACTTTTACTTGTTGTTTTGTTGTTGTAGTTGTTTTTCTTTTCAAATAGCAAATCACTAATATAGCACATGTACAGTAACTGACACATTGACAGGCTTTCTGAGGTGTTTTATTCATTAATTCATGGTAGCATCATATACTATACACCTGATCGCTTCGCAACAAATGCTTAAGAGAGGCTGTGAGAGGAAGAAAACAGTGCCCCTTGGCTTACCGTTATCCAATTTCATGTTGCTTTTCAAAATCATTAGTACAGATCACCCTTTGACAGTAAAAGAAATGCCTTTTGTAGATCTGACCAAACAAAAATAATACAAAGTTTGTGCACCAGCATAATTTCAGCTGCTTCTTGCCTGCCCAACCTTCCCTTTAATCTTCTAAGCATCCATAAGATCAATTAAAAATGTATTTCAAGAAAGTAAATTAAATGTTTATCACATACCACTATTGAATAAACAATGTGATCTCAGTACTTTCTATTTTGTTCAAATCATACCTGCAAATTACACTCTGTATAGCCTAAATAGGCATATGAAATGCAAATTTTGGATTGTACCTATCTATACCAGTTCGGGAGCAGCCTGAAAAACTGGGTACTTTCAAATACCCAAAAAATTAAGTACTTTTATAAATAACGTCATCGCATGAGCCTACACATTTGACTAGCCCACACTAGACATATGGGGTTCTCATTTTCCGCTCCGGATTGTCCAAAATTTCAATGGATATCCTGAATTTTGGAGACTGATAGTTAATAGATATTCAAAACTTTTTGCAGCTGCTTTTTTTAATTCACGGTTGACTTTT
This sequence comes from Chiridota heheva, assembly GCA_020152595.1. NCBI lineage: Eukaryota > Metazoa > Echinodermata > Holothuroidea > Apodida > Chiridotidae > Chiridota > Chiridota heheva. Next base: position 381,889 of record JAIGNY010002044.1, read on the forward strand.
TGAGAAAATCAATAAAACAGATTATGGGCAATCTGTTTTGTTCATTTTCTCAAAAAGGCGACAATGAATTTTAAAAAGCAGCGGCGAAAAGTTTTTAATATCTATTTACTATCCGTCTCCAAAATTTCAGGATATCCATTGAAATTTTTGACAATCTGGAGCGGAAAATGAGAAACCTAATATGTTTAGTGTGGGCTAGTTAAATGTAGAGGCTCATGCGATGACGTAATACATAAAAGTACCCAGTTTTTCGGGTTGCTCCCAAACTGTATACCCATCCTTTGCCTTGTGCTTTAAAGCTCTGTTGGTCATAGCCCTCCAACCACATGAAATATTCAACTGCTTATATTGAGCCAATGTACTTATCATCACTCCCACTCTTTATGTGCTATGCTTATTTTGCTCTTCCTTTTCTCTGCTTATGTCTGCTCCTCATCTAAAAACAGTCTCTGCAGACCATTCCTTTTACCATGTTAGTGACCCATAACCTCCATGTGAGTGACCCATAACCTGCATCATCCTGCCATTCCTATTACCATGTGAGTGACCCATAACCTGCATCATCCTGCCATTTCTTACTCTTGACCATAATCTGCATCATCCTACCATTCCTTGTACCATGAGTGACCCATAAACTGCATCATCCTGCCATTCCTATTACCATGTGAGTGACCCATAACCTGCATCATCCTGCCATTCCTCTTACCATGCGAGTGACCCATAAACTGCATCATCCTGCCATTCCTCTTACCATGTGAGTGACCCATAACCTGCATCTTCCTGCCATTCCTCTTACCATGCGAGTGACCCATAAACTGCATCATCCTGCCATTCCTCTTACCATGTGAGTGACCCATAAACTGCATCATCCTGCTTCTGATTAAGATTTCTTTCTCATTCATTCTCTCTTGAATCTTAATCTATTTTGCAATTTGATTGACTAATAATAAATAATTACTGTACAACATGACATCTACTGGTCAGCTACCCTTACCATGATACGACGAGTATGAATGTAAATCTTTGATGCGTACACTGCAGGCTTAAAGTTTGAAACAAACTGCAGTATCTGAAAGAAAAAAATTACAACAATAAGTTAATTGGAACCTGTGGTAAGTTGCAAAGGGACTTAAATTGTCTAAATATTTACATCCCTTTACTATCTAGTAGTGAATCAAACTTCTGGTAAATTTCAAATATTTTAGCAACACAGGTGTTGACCGACATGGCGACCCAAGGCCAAGTTACGGCCAATGTTAGATCCTTCTTTTACTCTATCTTGGCACATTTAATTATAAGCTTTTTTGTTTGATCAAACACGCACAGGAATCATTGCTTTTCAGTCTTAAAATGAAGCACAAAAATGTCTTTACTTTTAAAAATACATTACTTCACCATCCTAGTTGGACATTGCCCCAGCACCTTCGGTTCATGTATAAAGAACGACTGACGTGCAAGCTAAATGGCAAATAATATTAAGACTAACAAATTTACTAAATTAATATTGTTTTGTCTAAAAGTTAACAAAACAAGAGTTGTATGCCATAATTTAAGTTATATTATTTAATTCTATTTATGTTCCATTGCAATTAACTTACAGTAACTTAGTGGTACCATTATATTTTGGGGCTTAAAATGATTGTGCACATTTCATCATCTGTTGTCTGATTGTAGCATTGGTTCAAGTTTAATACATAAATAGGTCAAACTTTAACCTTGAGAGTTGGCTTTGAGTTTGAGATTGATGACACCCAGGCTCTCTAGCCAGTAAATTTCAAAACAAATATCGATTAAAAATTTTAATAGTACTGATTTGATAAAGGGAAAAAACGAAACTGCTAAATTTACTGCACAGAAACAACTCTGACCACTGGATTTTTTTCCAGCTTAGGCCTATTGCGCGATGAAAATGTGTGCTTATGCATCAGTGTAATGTTGTGAAATAGGCCAACTGAATTGAGATGCCTGTCACACAGTTGTGTTATTGACATTTTAAAGTTACGGTCAATGTATCTCTTCCATCCAAGAAAACTGAGAAACAATGATTTTTTTGTGACACCTTACGGCATTGTCACCCAATTATCACGCCTCAAAAGTGCACCAAAATTTCGCGATTTTATACTACTAAAATTTTAACTGACACATTAACAGATGACAATTATCCTTGCGACATTGACACATTGAAGCTATTATCGAGTCAGCTATCACGGCAGAATGAAATATATTGCACTAAAGTGTACCCCTTGCCGAAATCAATTAAATCTTTATTCATTCGATTTTCTGGGTATTGATGGATGTTTAATTTCCACATTCGCCCACATTTGAAATAAAAAAGAATATTCATTAGTCCATTAAAACGGCATTTGCGCACAACCTGCGCACAACTAAAATCCTGCTGCAGACATACACCTCGTCCTCAGCCGAGCGCGCCATGCAGACCTGGAGCTGTTATCGACGCAGACGTAACATAGTCATCCAAAGGACCGGGGTGGCGGAACCAAATTGCAGGACTATACAGCTATATAACTCTTGCTGATCCTTCCCGGGCGTTCTTAACGGCATAAGTAGTACTTCTCCATAATCGACATTAAAATTAACGATGAACTAAACATGGTTCAGACAATGCTGGGGTCTGACAGTAACGAGTGTAATAGATTAAGTATAGGCCCTGTCGTTAGGTTGCAAGTATGCATAACGTTAGTTGAACTGAAGTTATATTAATTTGGTCTACGCCCTTTGACAAATTTGACAAGTACAACCTAACCCAGATTGCATTTGACACAAGTCACCTGCCAGCAGTCGGTTTCAAGTTTAGTGGTAAAAGGCCAGTGAATTCCCTTACACAAATGGTATTCCAGGGATCAAATGTTGGCAAACAGTTAACGTTACATTTTGTTCCATGAAGAAGTTTTTTTCCCTACGCTTTTATGAAAATATTCTTCAAGTTGTTTGTTATAGAAAAAATGCTGTTCTGTTTTTGGAGTTGTTCAATAGAAGATAATGCACAGTGAGTCATTTCACATTTTATGTTGTTTTTTTGGCGTGTACTCAAGGTTTCTGTTATAAATTTAAGCCGGAAAATAGTAAATTTAAATAGAAAAATAGTTAATTTAAACACAAATGCCCTATAGTAGTTCTGAGAATGCAAGTTTACGAGCCTTCTGGTAATTTCAGTCGTCACAAGTTCTTAACTTTACTCATCACAAGCTCTGTATACTCCTTGTATATTAAAACTGAATGTGCCTAGTAGAATCAGGGATGTAAGTTTACTCAGACATTACGGGGAAATCTTTGAAGTGTAGTAACTCCTAAACGGAAAAATATCAACATGATTTTTACACCAAATTGTTCTGTAATTGTCCTTTAATTGCAACCAATCAGGAGTGGAAATAAACACAAAACATAATAGACACTTGGTTGGATGTCCAGGAACTTCGTGACCCGAGGTCATCAGATCGCATAGTAACCGCGCACATTGGAGTGAAAAGAAAGCGATGCACACAGTGAACACAGACAGATTTGCCCACGTGTATTCTGAAAGCTTTGTTTTCACTCCAGGAAATGACATCATCTCCAGGAAGTGACGTGTCCCAACCAACTGAATAAAATCATAGGTGATGGACTCTTCTTTATTATCAAAATGGCAATTGGAGCTAGTAGAAAAGTTCGGGTGCGGGACGCTGGTGACTTGTGTTAACACGCTCAGCCTTGAATTGTTGTCCTTTCCCCCTCCTTTCTGTGGTTGTCCTCTGATTGTTTGTCCTCCCCACCCCCTCCCTGCCCCTAAATTGTGGCGAATTTAAACAAGGAAAATGGGCCCTGCATCTTTTAACGGCCTGTGTGTAACAAAGTATGAAGCATATAGTAAAAAGTTACCAATTTTCATGAACGGCTGGAACAATACCAACATCTCTTTTAAAGGATTATGTGCAGGGCCGTAATTTTCATGGCCTTTTATCCAAAATGTTGTGGACAAGGCACATATTTTCCCTAAAACGTACTGAATTCTTAAAGTTTTGCTGAAAGTGTCAGGGGACACCCTCCCAAAAAAAAAAAAAAAAATTAGAACCCTAGTGGTCAAGTAAGTTTATCGTAAATGAAAGAGAACTTTAAGTGTATTTTTAAGTGTTTCGCGAATAATACAAAATAATTCAAATGAGAGAAACGGAGGAAGAAAAAAAATAAGACTAGGTAAGATTCGAACTCCTACAACCTCTCGCTCAAAAGACGGAGCTGCAACCGTCTGGGCTACTTATTCAGGTAAAAAAATTGTATGATTTTATATATAGGTGTGGAATATGATCGACGGAAGAAAAATCGATAAGTTAGAATTGAATTGTTATTAATGTGTCCATATGCCAAGTTTTAGTGATCAAAACTTAAAAAATAAACAAACAAAATTTTCACAAGTTTTTCAAAAAAAAAAATCAATTTAAGCTCAAAAACGCAAACGGAATTGCGTTAATGAACTGTTCAGTTCACGTAGGCATGTTGACTTAACGTCAAGCGACAAAGACTTGAACATTCTTAGATAAAACTTTAAATTTCCATTAGACGTAAACAAAAGAGTTAGATGTTGTTGCAAACACTTCAATTTTATTATGTTTAACTAAATATTATTTGCGAAACAGTAAAAATTTTATGCCGATTACGCAGGCTTTCTACTGTAGGACCTAGTACTCCCCGTGGTGCCGTCGGACTGATGCCAGCCGTTTAAGTATGGCTGTCGTTGGTGATGGCTGAGGGTAGGGCCTACAACAAAATCCTATACCCTCCTGTACTGTTTTAAGCGAGGTGTTAAAAGTATAGGAAATCTCAGTTTTAAGATCTTTATTGAAAACGAAACCATTTAACCTTCTTATTTTTGCCCACAATGATTCGAATCGATGTTTGAAGCCCATCCATGTCTTCAAAAACTGTTTTAAAGGTGATTTTAGTTACTTTTATCAAAGTATTTTGGACTACTTTTCTTCTCGTAAAAATTGTCTGATGAGCTCTCCAAAGTACGGTCAAAGTTCAAAACACTGCCATCGGGGTTATAACATTTTAGCAAAGGTAATATGTTTTAGATTATTAAAGGACAAAATTAAGATAACACTTACAAAGTACAAATATATAATCTAAACATTTTTGGATGTTTTATTTATTTGTTTTCGCACACAGGTGTTTTTTTACCAAAATCATTTAAAATTATATAAACAAAACAAAACAAAAATTGTTGAAATGTGTATTATTTAGACTACTTGATATAAGAATATCCGAAAAGTAAATTATTTTTCAATCATCATTTTTGTATATCTTTTTTACGTGTGAATTAATTTGTACTCATATTACATAATCATCAGTTTTTTTTAAAATCATATTTATCAGTGAAAACTTCTTTGTCTCTTATACAATTAAATATTGACTAAATTTAGATAACAGGTTAAGATAAGTACTTAGGTTTTCCACATAAGTTTGCAATGCTGTGTTTGCTGGGCTGCCCACTTCTAGTTTATTACCAATGCAATCAATTTAGAACCAGGCAGCTAAAGTTATTTTGCAAAAACGCAAATTCGATAGTGCTTCAGGCTGCCTGAAGGAAGTGCATTGGCTTCCTCTTGTTAAACGTATCCAATTTAAAGTTCTGTTTTGTTTTTAAATGCATTCATAATCATGCACTAGCCTACCTCAAACAGCTAATTCAGTTCCGTAAATCCACATATAATACACGCAGCTCATGTAATCCTCTTCTCTACCCGTACTCATACTTCGTTCGGTTCTAGTGCATTTTGTTCCATCGGTCCCAAACTATGGAATGACCTGCCTGACTCAGTAAAGTCTAATTCATCATTCACCTCATTCAAACCTAACCTTAAAACTCACCTTTTCAAGCTGGCCTTTAAATAATTTTTATTTTCATTCTTCTTTGGTTCTTTTGGGAGTTTCTCAGTGTGTTTTATTATTTTATATCTTGATTGGAAAGCGCGATAGAATATCTTTTTAGTAATGGCGCTGTATAAGTACTTTATTATTATAAGTTCAACTTCAGAGTTTTCTCTTGAAGCACACGGAAATAAAAAGATATAAAAAATGACCCATGTATCAGTTTTGCAAATTGCAGTGTGTGTAAACAATTTATTCTTCCCAGCTTCATTGGTTGTCCTTTTGACAAACGGTCGATATGCGTTTTCATTTTTGTCAAATCTGTTCTTCGGGAAATATTAAAATTCCGGGAAATCTCAAATTTCCAGGAAGTCTCTTTAAATTGTCGCGGGAAATTTTCTTAATTTTTCTGAAATTTGCTCCATTTTTCTGGAAATTTCCTTTATCAAATTTTCTTCAATATTTTGGAAAGTTTTCTTCAATTTTCTTGAAATTTCCTTTAATTTCGGGAATTTTTTCTCCAATTTTCTGGAAATGTGGCAAATTTCGGCCATATACTGTTAGAAGTTTAACTCCCTCCAATTAACAAATAGGTTTTGGACAGGAAACTCATGATACATTTTTGTAGGTTTTAATTTGGACAAATAAAATCTGGCCACCTGTAATACCAAATATCTATACGCCGCTGATGACAAATAGAATGAGAAAAAGAAACAGGCAAAAACGTAACCTCCGTCCAACTTGGCGGAGGTAAATATTCTATAATAGTGGGAAACATCTGCAGCTGCGGCCCTAAGTTGCTGAAAAGTCGTCACTAATTGATGGCAAAAAGTCCATTCTATATTTTTGGGTCGGGGTCAACCAGTCCGGTCCACTCTTCCGAACGGAAGATCTCACAATCGGGAGATTTTTTGTCATTATAACCCACAATGCATATTTCCAAATTCAAATCTCTCTAAAGAAATACATAACGGCAAATAGGCTTAAGCCAAACGTAGGAAAATGCATGCGAAGTATTCAAATTTTATTTGTGAAACAGAAACGATGAAATTATTTTCTCCATTTTCACCAGCGCAAAATTGACTTTCACCAGGGAATTTTAACATAATCTTTAAAAATTAATTTCAATAGGCAGATTTTAACATTTTAATTACCAGCAAAAGCTCAAATTATACAGAAATATTAATTCCAATATCATTTTCAAAGCATACAACTTTAGAATTACAGAATTTGACAAGCCAAAAAAAATAAAAAATTAAGGGCTGAACTTTATTAGCAACAATTTGATTGATGAGGCTGCGCATGTCATGATCTCCCATTCGGGAGATCTCCCAATCGGGAGATCGCCCAATCGGGAGATCTCTCGATCGGGAGCGTGGACCGAACTGTTAACAGAAATTGAGCAAACACAAAATATAGGTGACATGAACGGTTGTGACAGTGATGTACGCTTATGCAGTATAGGCTACAGTTTTATGGTAAAAAATATAATAGATGTTTTCGTCAATCAAAGTGTCAAATCTCCTCAGTTTCTCCCAGACTTCCAATTCCAAGCTTACAGATTGATTAAATTCCTACCATGTCATTCATCAGGGGGTGTCATAGAAGGTGTTCTTTCTTGAGCACCATTTTTTACCATTTTCCCACGCAGGCATCCATGAATGTCATGAAAAGATAACGATTTTTCAAGTTCTACAAACATGCTTATTGCACCAAGGTCAATTAACAAATTTGGTGATAGGAGTTTTCAATTTGCCGCACCTCGTCTCTGAAACAACTTGCCAATTCATTTACGTACCACATGCTCCTTTTACTCTTTCAAACGTTCACTCAAAACTTACCTTTTTAGGGAAAGCTTTGTCTTATAATGTCCTTCAATTCCTGGTTCTTTTGCCATTTTTTACTGCTTTCGTATGTGAATAGCCCTTTATCTTCTTAACTATCATGTTTACAGTGATCTTTAATTTTAATGTTTTGATTAATCATCTCTCAGTATTTTATTTTACTGCTTTTAATGACCAGTGGTGTTTTAGTTTTAAATTTGTTTCCTTTTTACCCATAGTGTTTTTGTTTTCTTCTTTTCGTTTTCTTAGTATCTATTTTAAAACAATTTCGGTATTACTTTTATTATAACATTTTTGCATATTCTTACCTATTTATCTTATTTTAACATTTCTCTATGTCCATGTATATGGTGTTTATTATGTGATGCGCTTAGAGCTTTTTAAGATAAGCGCACTATAAATGTATAATAATAACAATAATAATAACAAAGATTACTTTCTAAAGACGATGAACATCCAAATTGACCGGAGTCGAAACGAGTAACCACGTCTCCTCGTCGCAACGACAGACTCCAAATAAAGTAGTGAGTCGTTGAAATAAGAGGGCGCTGCTTCGCAAACTTATAAGTGATAGATAAAAGTAAACCGGATTCCTCGAACTGCTGATGTTACTTTTGTTCACCAGTTGTTACTTTTAAAATTTCATTTGGAATATTCATTGTTTGATTTGTGATGGTTTTTAGCGCCATATAACCTGCGTGTTATTTTCTGGCGTATTATGTCCTGTACAGTGCTATTATGTGGACGTGATATAGCCTGCGAGCTATTTTTAGACGTCAATAAATTGGAAAAAAAGGCAAGTTTGATGTGTCAACGTGTTTCTTATTGTTGTGTCTTTTACCTCCTTTTTTTTTATAGTATTTCCCCCGGTTATTACATTCCAAACGACATCCCCCCCCCCCCTTACCCTATACCCTGTCTCGTTTAGAAATACATGCATAATACATCCCCTTCCTGCCCCTTTTTCCCCTTAGAAAAACATTTCAAAAGTGGGTTCAACGCATGGTATATTTCCAGTGGCCGAAAAAAGAGAGCTATTCCCTCACACTATAAGGTTATCTACCAAATGGAATGTCGATTGATGGAGCAGGCTGGATTGCAGACAATATCGATTGGTTATTTACACACGTTGAGTACTTACATATGGTGTAATTGAGCTTATCATCGCACTCATACAATTTGAACTTAGATAGCTATCATATTTTAAGTTATTTTCCCCTGATTTACGCCATTGTCACGTGTTTGATCATTTCCCTCAGTAAAAGTCACTTTGTTTTCTCAAATCATAACGTGTGAGAAAAAGTTTCTCAAATGACGTGTTTCAGAAAAAATTGTTTCTTAAATGATGAGTTTCAGAAAAAAACGTCAAATCATTCACGTTTTTAAAATATCTTCGCTCAAATTTTGCTCCCTGTGCAAAGTCAATGAGATTTGAATAAAAAATTTCGTTCTCAAATTGTACTAGACTTTTAAAAGTGAAAAAATAAGACCCAAGAAACGGTTGGACTTCCACTATTAAAAAGGCGTGTGACGTAAGAATAAGGACATAGCGAGGCCTACAATGCATAACTTTCACTGTGTGACTATTTCACATTGACCATTTGACCTAGGCTACTTCAAAACATCACTTTCATTTCATCGCTTAATTAGCGATGTGTTAATTATTTTGTGACATTTTCTGGATAAAAAGGAAATATCGACTCCAGTTCCGATCAATTGTTTCATAATGATTGGCGAACTCCACTTGTTACATTAGACTTTAAGTACACTGCAACTTTAACACTACGTTCTAGTGTTGTACTGTCCTACCCTTACGCCAAGTTAAAACCAATACGTAATGAGCATACGTTTGAAGACCTAAAAATAAGCCGGATTTGTCACATTTTTGGATTGATTTTGTAAGAAAATGTTTGTGGTGAGTGTTTATGAAGGGAATTTATATCAATTTATGCAAAGTGGTTGCTACCTGTCCATATACCTTTAATGGAAAGATCAGATATATAGTCTTTGAAGAAAAAGATTTTCAATGATTGAAATGGCAGGTTCATGCTCTAAAAAGAGCACTTTGTCCGTTTTGACAGTTTGAAAGGGAGCTTTTCCATCAGAAAAAGGATACTTTTTCCTAAGAAAAGAGGCACTTTTCCTCTCTGAAAAAGGGCAACTTTTAAAACTTTTGAGAAAAGTGGGGTACGTTCCCCAGTGTCCCTCGGTTCCACTACGCATGAATGAGGGAGAAAGAATTTCCATCTATTCAGCATGTGTATATACTGCTAATTGCGTCTTCAAATGCATTTCAAATATTTGCAATTAGAATGAGGCGTTACATAAACATTTACGATCGAGCGTAAAATTTATGAAAATTACTGAAAAATGGGGATCCCCCGACGCCCCGACACTGTACTCGGGAATGAAGCTAAATCTAAGCGTTTATGGCTAGCAATGTTGTCAGTAATTGTACTTTTTGTTTAACTACTATACTGAACAGTTGTCATGCTCCACCCCCCACCCCCCCCCCTCCCCCTTCCCAAATGTCGATATGTAGCATCTCTCTTTGACAGTTTAATTGACATAAAACCACTTAAGTGTTTTTCGAGTAAATGAAGAATAGATGGGGGTGGGCTTTAATTCCACGCATCGTACTGTAATACATTTTGAATACATGCTGCAAAATAAGCGAAGGAACATAATCGGATAATGAGACAGAATAATATGACGTGGCGAACTGGCTTGTGACGTATTATCTTGGGAACGACATGGTCATCGATGAGGCCATTAAACAATTAGAAACCCTGTGGAAAAAAAGGGGGGAAATCGTTATCTTTTCATGACATTCAGGGATGCCTGCGTAGGAAAATGGTAAGCGATGGTGCTCAAGAAAGAACACCTTTGGTTTTGTTTTTTCTTTCTCATTCTATTTGTCATCAGCGGCGTATAAACATTTGACATTATAGGAGGCCAGATTTTTTTTGTCCAAATTCAAACCTACAAAAATGTATCATGAGTTTCCTAAGTCCAAAAACCTATTTGTTAATTGGAGGAAGTAAAATTTTTAAACAGTATATGGCCAAATTTTGCCACATTTTGAGAAAATTGAAGAAAAATTCCCGAAAATGAAGAAAATTTCAAGAAAATTGAAGAAAACTTTCCAAAAATTGAAGAAAAGTTTATGAAGGAAATTTCCAGAAAAATGAAGCAAATTTCAGGAAAATCAAGAAAATTTCCCGCGACAATTTAAGGATATTTTCGGGAAATTTGAGATTTCCCGCGGAATTTTAATATTTTCCGAAGAACAGATGTGAAAGGATAATATATTCGTTTAAAAACTGCATGATTGGATTTTAATTAAATTTGGAACATATTAGAGAAAAGGAACTTCAAGGCAGAAATAGAGGGATGGTATATGTTTTAGGGTGAGATCTGCAAGACAATTTTCAATGGAGTTATGAACAATGCCCTGGAAGAAAATTCAAACAATCAATTTTCTAAACTCTAAAGAAATCAAATCAATTGGCGTTTTGCATGAAAGGAAAATAATGGAATGTGAATCTTGCATGCATGGAACTTGAACATTGAATGCTTAGCCGGATAAAGCTGAAAACAATGAAATCAATCGGATCCGGACACGACGAAAGGTTAGATCCTGTAGTGTTTAGAATGTAAATGGCAATACAAATCAAAAGTGAGAATGCGATTCTTTGGGCATATAACTTGGTGAGCCTGGGAATTATGAGGTGGTCATTGATAAGGCCATTTAACAATTAGAAACCCTGTGGAAAAAAAGGGGAAAAATCGTTATCTTTTTATGACAATCATGGATGCCTGCGTGGGAAAATGGTAAGGGATGGTGCTCAAGAAAGAACACCTTCTATAACACCCCCTGATGAATGACATGGTAGGAATTTAATCAATCTGTACGCTTGGAGATAGAAGCCTGGGAGAAACTGAGGAGATTTGACACTTTGTTTGATGAAAATATCTATTATATTTTTTACCATAAAACTGTAGCCTATACTGCATAAGCGTACATCACTGTCACAACCGTTCATGTCACCCATATTTTGCGTTTGCTTAATTTCTGTTAACAGTCCGGTCCACGCTCCCGATCGAGAGATCTCCCGATTGGGAGATCTTCCGACTGGGAGATCGAGACATGCGCAGCTTCATAATTCAAATTGTTGCTAATAAATTTCAGCCGTTATCTTTTTTTTTTTGCTTGTCAAATTCTGTAATTCTAAAGTTGTATGCTTTGGAAATTTTATTGGAATTCATATTTCTGTATAATTTGAGCTTTTGCTGGTGATTAAAATTATTATATTAATATCTGCTCTTCAAAAAATATTAAAATTAATTTTTAAAGATTATCTTAAAATTTCCTAGTAAAAGTCAAATTTGCGCTGGTGAAAATGGAGAAAATAATTTCATCATTTCCGTTTCACAAATAAAATTTAAATATTTCGCATGCATTTTTCCTACGTTTGGCTTAAACCTATTTTGCCGTTATGTATTTCTTTAGAGATTTAAATTTGGAAATATGCATTGTGGGTTATACTGACAAAAAATCTCCCGATTGTGAGATCTCCCGTTCGGGAGAGTGGACCGGACTGGTTGACCCCGACCCAAATAATATAGAATGGACTTTTTGCCATCAATTAGTGACGAATCTTCAGCAATTTAGGGCCGCAGCTGCAGATGTGTTCCACTATTATAAAATAGTTACCTCCGCCAAGTTGGACGGAGGCTATGTTTTCGCCTGTTTCTTTTTCTCATTCTATTTGTCATCAGCGGCGTATAGATGTTTGATATTACAGGTGGCCAGATTTCATTTGTCCAAATTCAAACCTACAAAAATGTATTATGGGTTTCCTGTCCAAAACCTATTTGTTAATTGGAGGGAGTTAAACTTTTAACAGTATATGGCCGAATTTTGCCACATTTCCAGAAAATTAGAGAAAAATTCCCTAAATTGAAGGAAATTTCAAGAAAATTGAAGAAAACTTTCCAAAAAATTAAAGAAAATTTGATAAAGGAAATTTCCAGAAAAATGGAGCAAATTTCAGGAAAATTAAGAAAATTTCCCGCGAAAATTTAAAGAGACTTCCTGGAAATTTGAGATTTCCCGGAATTTTAATATTTCCCAAAGAAAAGACTTGACAAAAATCAAAATGCATATCGACCGTTTGTCAAAAGGACAATCAATGAAGCTGGGAAGAATAAATTGTTTACACACACTGCAATTTGCAAAACTGATACATGGGTCATTTGTTATATTTTTATATTTCCGTGTGCTTCAAGAGAAAACTCTGAAGTTGAACTTATAATAATAAAGTACTTATACAGCGCCATTACTAAAAAGATATTCTATCGCGCTTTCCAATCAAGATGTAAAATAATAAAACACACTGAGAAACTGCCAAAAACCCAAAGAAGAATAACAATAAAGATTAATTAAAGGCCAGCCTGAAAAGGTGAGTTTTAAGGTTACGTTTGAATGAGGTAAATGATGAATTAGACTTTACTGAATCAGGCAGGTCGTTCCATAGTTTGGGACCGATGGAACAAAATGCACGAGAACCGAACGAAGTATGAGTACGGGGTAGAGAAAGAGGAGGATTACAAGAGCTGCGTGTATTATATGTGGATTTACGGAACTGAATTAGCTGTTTGAGGTAGGCTGGTGCCTGATTATAAATACATTTAAAAACAAAACAGAACTTTAAATTGGATACGTTTAACAATAGGAAGCCAATGCACTTCCTTTAGGCAGCTTGAAGCACTATCGAATTTGCGTTTTGCAAAATAACTTTAGCTGCCTGGTTCTGAATTGATTGCATTGGTAATGAACTAGAAGTGGGCAGCCCAGCAAAACAGCATAGCAAAGTTATGTGGAAAACCTATGTACTTCTCTTAACCTGTTATCTAAATTTAGTCAATATTTAATTGTATAAGGGACAAAGAAGTTTTCACTGATAAAATGAATTTAAAGAAACTGATGATTATGTAATATGAGTACAAATTGACAATGTTGATGAACAGTAATGTATGTATAGTAACGAAACGAATTGATTAAAGGTGGGATATCAGCATAAGGTTATTCAGTTACATATTTCTGATTGGATTAAATTTCAACCAATTGCAATTCGCGCCTCTTTCGATCAAATTGTGCATTATATTACTAAATGCAGCGACATGTGCTGATAAGTATTTGTGTGGCCGAATGGGTAAGGCGATGGGCGAAACTCCGGAAGGCTTGATTTTGTGCCAAACGTAACGAGTTCGAATATCGTCAAGGCCACACTTATTTGAACTAATTCGGAACTTTTAAGTGGGATAATTTCATCTAATAGCCCCATTAGTTAACGACGAATTTATTTAGCTCTGTTCAACGTGACTGTAATGTTACCACACATACGTACACCATACTACAACGTGCATGTATACCCATTGGCGTAGGCAGTTTTTTTGTTTGGGGGGGGGGGGGGGCTACTCATTGGTATGAATTTTGACCCGTGACAGTATCTAAGCGGAGCGCCACCATGGGTTGGCGCGTAGCGTTCAGAGAAATTTTTCCAATAAATGCTGCCTATAGATTGCCGGAAATGGCACTTCCCAGGCCAAAAACTGGCAAATTTGAGGCTGTTTTCTTTGATTGTTCACAATTTGGCCAGAATTTTGCTGTACATTTTGCCCGAATTCTTGGTTGCCAAAAAAATTGGGGGAGCTGTGCCACCTGCCCCCGCCACATACTTGCCGAAGTACAATTTATTCAAATTCTATTGCGTAGCGATATAGGGGCAGTTTGGGTTGATGCCTTCCGAGTTTTTATGGGGGAAGGGAAAGGGGGTGTGGTACATGTCAAAAGAAGATATTTGTAAAGCAAACAGAAGATCATTGATCACACTTGCACACCTGGCTAATATTTTTGACTCCAGAATATTGAAAAATGAGGGGTTGAGTGAGGTGGCATTGTACTTACTTGTTACTTGGAGTCGAAAGGTTGGAAGTAAGATTTGACAATCAAACTTACCAAATCATAATTTAAGGAATCAAGTAGATGGTGCCGAGGTCTCTACTGCTCATTCAAAACCGGCTATGACGTCACAGGGGAGGCTGAGAGGCCCGAGGCGCAGCCGAGGGCCTCTGCCCCCTGTGACGTCATAGCCGGTTTTGAATGAGCAGTAGAGACCAAGGCACCTTCTACTTGATTCCGATTCATAAATTCTGACATAAAATTTAAAAAAAAGAGAAAAATGCAAACAAATTTGAATCATGTTGATAACAAGTTTATTCTCCTAACACATTAAAATAGATTCACTTAACAACAAGATGATAACACGAATATACGTGTACGTACGGTCGCGAGCAGCAAAAAAAAAAAAAAAATAGGCTACTATTTTGTTTTGGCGTTCAAATATCCAATTTTTATTATAAACCAATAACTGCAGGGATAATGTATAAAACAAAAGTGTAAAATTGAGGTGTACGATCTGAAAGACACATTGAAAAGCAACAAGTGGAGATTCATTGTTGATCAATAATTTTAATTCTCCCAACTTGTTTATAGAATATCATGTGGAAGCTCAAGCCATGTCTCAATACTTCATTCGAACATGGGTAATTAACCAATCAGATGCAAGGATTTCCTTAAAGTATTTATGAATTTAGATTCAACCGCCGCGCTGATGTTATGGCAAATCTGTCGATGACTGATTCCACGTCTGGGCAATGGGCCCTATGACAGTATGAATTTTTAATAGAATAAGTGCCTCTAGTCGGGCTTCCGTCATTGTTGACCGAACAGCTGTAAGGGTCCTTTTCATTTGTGAAAAGACTCTCTCGACCTGTGCAGAAGTCACTGGCAAAGTTGCCAGCAACTGGAGCAACAGTGATTTGTTAGGAAACATTTCAGAGCAATGATCCAGGGCACAGACGGATGAAGATGGTCGGGACTTGACAGGAACATTTTCCCATTTCTTCCTCCATAACATGTATTCGCCCTTAACAATCATGAAAGGATCTCTGATCAAACTTGCATACACCTCAATAGCAGGAGTTAAATCATTCCACTGCCTCTCACCGTCAGCTTGTTTGGCGAATTCCATACAATTTGGTACAAGGTAGTTAAGTTTCATAATCTGTTGTTGATGTGGTCCAAATCTGTGCTTGAGGTCTCCAATAATGGAGTCTATGGCTGGATAAAAAAAGTTGACTCTGTAATAGCCTTCGGTGGTGTTGTCCGATGTTTGAGCATTTGGTCGGTATGAGCTTCTAGCTGCAATGCGTGGTTTTCGCAGTTCCACCTCTATCACATCTTGTGCGACTGATTCTGCCTTTTGATACAGGTCATGGAACTTCCCTTCACTTCGCAATTCTTTGAGAACAGACTGGAGACGGTTTACTAAGGCTAACGCTTGGGATAAATCTCCCCCCACTGTTTGTAAGACTCAGGAAACTGGTAGCATCAATCCTGACAGTTTCTCCAAAATGACTGAAGCAACTGCAAATTCTGAACTGCACACCAATTTTTCAAGGCTTTCTGCTTTGTTTCTGTCGCAAGGTGATGCCCAGCATTTGATTTCCGATAAGGCATCTAGTGTATATTTTAAAAGTTGCATAAATGTTACAACTGCTGTGTGTTGTTCCACAGAACGTGTTTCGCACAACGTAATCAGGTGCTTCTTTGTCATGGAAATACCAGAGTCACTTTCTATGAGGCTCTTCAACAGATCCGTTTTTTTTCAAAAGCACTTGCTCGAAAAGTCGATGAAATTTCTCGCACAACATTGCGGAAGCACTCAAATTTAGGCAGTGCATGGCGCAATGAAAATAAAAGGCCAATGGAGCTGCCTTTTTTATAGTTGCTGAAGCACCAACCCGTTCACTGGCCATGGCTCCTGCCCCATCATAGCCTTGTCCCACACAAAGAGACAGATTCAAACCGAGCTCACAAATCTTTCTTAGCAACGTTTCTCCAATAGCTTTGCCACTTAACCTGGTTTCATTATGCTCAATTTTACCAGGATTATTAGATTTGATGTCAGAAATCAAGTCCAATACCATTACCGTGTCCTCATGCAATCTCCAAACTCCAGAATCGCTAGGTGAAACATATCTTATAACAATTGCCAGTTGTTCCCTTTTTTGGCGATCCAATGTTTCATCAGCTATGCTAGACTGCTATGCTTTTTTGATGTTGGCAACAACACTTTCCCTTATCATGTCACCAGCAACGCAAATAGGTTCATTTTGAATCAAGGATGATAGGTAGGTTGCATTAGCATGGGAAGTTTTTATATGGTCTTTCAAAAGTAAATCCCCACTACGAAGTCGAAAACGAAGTAACCCTAAAATTTCCGTCATTTCCTGTTCCCGCCATCCTTTTTTTCTGGACTGTGAACATATATAAAAAATGTGTGTTTGCTTCACCCACACCGACGATGACAAATAGCTTTATAAAACTCGTGGAACTAAGCCTATATTAAAGACGATAGAAGAACAACAAATGGTCACTTATGTATACATATCATTAATATATTTACTGGACTGGGCATACATTACCTTTATCCGTGTTTTCCCTTTTCCTTTTAAAAAACCATATGCGAAAGTGACATTTTCAAAATTCAAGTTCAACCGAACTTAATTACCGCCTTCAGAGTTTAGACAAATTGATTTCTATTTGTGGAAAGTTTTGAGCAAAATAATGGGGCACTTGTAGTACTTTGTTATCGCAAAGCAGTAGCAGAATGGCGCCATCTTCCATCGTCATCGCGTAAGAACAGGCTTGGCAAGTTCACGGCTCTTGACAAATCAAAAATTGCGTCAAAGTTTCATTTAAAAATTTGAATTATTTTTTGTTTTGTTTTACAGGGATACAACGAATTTACATTACAGGGAATGCAGGGAGATTCGCATTTCATGTATGCGCATCTGTACGATACATAGGCATATAGGTGTAATTTAATTTTTGTAAATATGGGATGGGGGGGCATGGCCCGTGGCCCTCCCCCCCCCCCCCCCTCTGGCTACGCCAGTGTGTATACCTAGTCTTCGTACACATGCGCTTCTCTATCATTAAGTGAACAATTGTAAAACGTCGATGACGAAAGCGTTCCGTTACACAATCCGTTACACATCACATTACAGTCTGATTTCAGTCGTTTATAGACAAATAATACAGTCTTTAAACATCTCCTTAACAGAATAAGATTTTTGAATGCTTTCTTCACTAGTTTGTTTCTTTTGATTTGATTTGATTGATTATTTTTCACACTAATCATGATAATCTAAGAACAAAGCTTTACATTCAGATAAAAAGATGATTGGTGGAGGAGGTCTGAACGAGCTGTTGCTCTTACAAAGCAGACCCCTGTACAAAAAAATAAATAAAGAAACAAAATATCATAAAGTCCTCCTTCATATAAGATAGACATTGTTTGACCCCTGAACTAATCCTTTAACGAGATATTTAATTGTCTTAGTTTAAAGATTAGTATCATTTTTGTAGAAATGACTGAAATCAGACTAGTTGTGATGTTATAGCTTCAGATTACTTAAAGTCTTTACGTATTCTATCATATTTTGTCCCGCGATTTTGTGCTTTAAACTCCTAAAAACCATGGGATATGTTAAAAAAAACTATATAAAAAAGCTAGTAAAACTGAATCTAGGAAGGGTATCTATAATATACCAACTGATATTTATAATATACCAACTGAAGGAAGTTTGAGGAAATATAATCTAAATAGTGAACAAATGAAATAAACTTCCTTTAAAATACATTAACAATTTTTAAGAATGTGAGGATGAAGACACAAACTTCTCAAGTCATTTGTCTGTTTGTAAACAGATAAGACAAAAATTGGCTTTAAACTTGAATATCTTCTTAACAAAATAAGATTTTTGAACACTTTCTTCACCATTTTGTTTCTTTTGAAGTCCTCTTTCATATAGCATGGACATGCTTGACCCCTGAACTATTCCTTTAACCGAAAAACTGGTCACAGCAATTTTGGTATCCAGGTATCACTGGAAGCGGAAAATAACATAACATTATACCCCAAATCAAAGTTTTGAGGGCGTTATACGTTTTTGTGCACTTTTGCATATACGGTCATTCAAATTCTGGAGTTGAGATGCCTACTTGCCAGCTACAAAAAGCATAAGAAAACCAGATTCACCAATTTCCCAAGAACAAATGATGTATTGCTGAAACATTCGAGTCTGCATGAATGAAAGGTGAAGATAGTAGCCATATTTAGCGGCGTGGCCAGGGTAAAATAAGTGTGTGTGGAGAAGGTAAGTGGGAGGGGGGGAAGGTGGAGGGGGTATATTAAAAAAAGTGGTGGTGTAAAAATAAAGGGGGTAAAATTCGCATACCTTTTAGTATCCTGACAATCACGGCAGATGCATTTAAAGAGAGGGTTATAATGCTACCATGTTTAGTGTTTACATGGCATTACCCAAGCAAACTTTAAACAATGATATAGACTAAATCATGAAATAAGAATCTGAAGAATGTTTTTTCTAGAAAAGTGTGAGAGGGTAACTACTCACTCATACCACCCCGTGGCCACGCCCCTGGCAACATAAGCCTTGGGATTATTTAAACAATTAAACTTCGGTGAGGGAGAGTGATGGACAGAACCGAAAATGTTTTTATTTTAGTGATAGAGGACATAGAGGTAATAATAATTAGAGGAAACATTACGATGTACCGTACGTACTGTATTTAAAAGTTAGACATAGCTTTATTTGGAAGTATAATTGAAGTAATTGTTACATTATGATTATTAAAAGAAACTAAATTAACCCCCTCCACACACATACACCCTGCAACGAGGCCACTATATTGCTTAGTGTACAGCACAGTATGAATCTGAATAAAATCGGTCGTGGCTTGATGCGCACGCTCATGCATTGCCATGAATTTAATTCATGCAGGTTCAAAATTGTGACTCAGATTCAGAGTCACTCTACTTTGACCCAAATCCGGATCAATTGAGTCGATTCTCCGGATTGATTCCTAGACATATCGTTGATTTGACCATGAATTCGGGCGCACCTCATTAGTCAATTACATAGTGTGTTATGATTGGTTGCTTTAGTCACGTGTTTGTTGGAGCGGGAATATTATGCACGCCAAAATTTTGTTCCACGTACTGACGTGATGCGTACCGAAGGCGATTATCAGTCATTATGGATGAATATGTACACAGAAAACTACAAGAAGCTGGTTTGTCACTATTAATGACGTATTTTAAGGCAAAGCAAGTACATGTTATGGTATGTAATTGAAATTGTGACAATTTCTAAGACTAGTGCCTTAGCCATACTGTAAGGTAAAATCGTATTTATTTGCAATGAATAACGTTAGGCTAGCCACTAGTACTACGTTAGGGCCTAATGTTATTGTTGGGACTAGCTCGTGACTCCGCTAGCTTTTTCTTGTTTTGTTTTACTATATTAATTTATCATTTGCATTGCAGAAAATTGGCCTTTACGTTTTACATTAGACTTTGAGCTTATAAATGCTCATGAATTAATGTATGTTATTTATTTCAGGATGGCTTAACGTTAGGCCTATGACTTTACGTTAAGTCACCTTACAGTATGACTAAGGCACAAATAGTCTTAGAAATTGTCACAATTTCAATTACATACCAAAACATACGTACTTGCTTACCTTGAAATACGTCATTAAGTTGTAACAAACCAGCTTCTTGTAGTTTTTTGACCCAGAACTGAGTTACAATTGATCCCAAACTAGGTCGTGAGAATTGACTCAGATTTTGAGTAAATATTTTTGATACGGAAATGGAGTCATTTTGACCCAGAAAGAGTTAACTCCCAGCACACTCTGCATGCGAGTCAAATTTGACTCTTTCCGGATCAAATTTGACCCTGCATAGATAAGAGTGCAGTTTAAATAAAATCGGTCGTAGATGATTTCATCCTCAGTGTGTGTCATTCCAAGATAACAAGGTATTTGGGTCATTTCAGTGTTGCTCTGGTATACACAAAAGCTCAAGTTTGCTTTGATTACTGCCATGGTGTCATTCAAAACAACCTTATTGGGGTTTACAGTGTTATTGCTCCGGTACACCGGTTACAACAATTCGGGAACGTAGCCAGATGAAATTCAAGCGGAACCAAACTCCTGAATCAATAATAAAGCCAGTAGGAACCGGGGCCAGCGGGCCAAGGCTCCCCTAATAAATTGTATTATTAGGGGAGAGTACCACCACCCCTAATAATGAATGTATGACAAATTGATTTTAAAGACTTAGATTCCCTTCCTTTACAAATATTTTGTGGATGTAAGAGGCTCGTATACATTTATATAGGTTTGTTGGAATAAAATCAGCCACCCTTCCCTCCGCCCCCTCCCAATTGGAATATCTTCCTACGCCGCTGTAAATTGCACGTAGTCTACACTATAGGGCCTAAACCTCAACACTTATCAGCTCAGGCAGGGTTGTTACAAAAATACCAAGATCGCCTTGTAACAGCCTACGTCATAAAATTTGCATATAAATATACAATTTGATGTCTGAGATTTCAAAACACTGTATAAATGGTCAATGTTTAACCGATTTTGAAAAGAGTTTTTGCTATTATGACTGTATGATACTTTTTAAAAGATTTTAAGCAATGTTAATTATTATTAATGTTAATTAATGTTAATGTGCCAATGTTGCATCTATATGTCCATATAGCTTTAGGTTGTGGCTGCTCAGCCTGCTCAAAGTTTGATCCGTTTGAATTCATACGTAATATGTGATGTATGATTGGGCAGAAAGATTAAAATCTTTATGTAATGTTTTAAAGGAAAGGGAACGTTCCGTAAATACTTTAACAAGTGAACCGTCAGATTCGTACCCCTGTCAGAAGAACAGTTTTGTTTTCCCGATTAGGTGATCCTTTACAGAAGTATCCCACAATTCATCTATCCACATTCAAAGTTTGCTAGGAATAACATAAGAATCAGACACATTTCGAGCGCGGGGAAATTCCGAAGGCTTCAAATTTTTCTTCACGATTTGAAATAATGGCGTATGAATTATCTTTTTACTGTGCGCTTCAAGTTTAAAATTCACCGTGCGGTTTTCGAGAAATTTGAAGAAAAGTGATGAATTCTTATTATGTGTTACCGTTAGGTAGGTGCGCTTTAATAAGATTTTTTGAAATGATGAGAAATAACTTGGGGATTTGTGGAAATTATTTAGCAATAACTGCGTGATAGTTCAAGTTCTTTACTTTCGCGAAATTGAACATGAACAAAGCAAACCTTGTTACAAACTTTCAATGAAACGACTGATAAGCGTCTGTGACTGAAACATCACAATATAAATGGCAGCTTCCATATATATCTGTAAGCTTAGTGCGCATGCTTGAGTCTCCCGATCGGGGACTTACCGAGTCCCCTGATCAGCGGTACAACCCAAACCTGTAAACGCCTCCTTGCTGATAACATTACTTCCGGTTTTCAATTTTCCCTATTGATTTTGAGAAATCTTTAATGTTATCAATCACACATCCGTCAGACCGAGCATAGTGGCCTACACGTTTTATCGAACATCCCAGATTTCTCAAAATCAATAACGAAAATTGGAAACCAAAAGTGACGTTACCAGCATGGCGGCGTTCATTTCAATGAACGATAGGGGAGAAGGGGGCTATCATTTTATTAAGACCAAGCACTATTTTGTCCCAGTCCCCAAAATAACGAAGGTCTATTTTCTCTTCACATTTTCAGAAAAGCTTCAAATATCGGTAAAATTCCTTCAATTTTGGGGAATTGTTTTTCATTTTGGTCCATTTTCGGGAAATTTAATTTATTTTCGGGAAATGTGACAAACTTTCTCCAAAACGTATAATATTTTTGCAATTATTTGTCGGATATAGACTAAAGAGACTCATTAATTTTTGTAGGTTTGAATTGGCCGAGGCAAAATGAAATCTGGCCAAAATTGTAAAATATCTTCCTCCGCCGCTTGGCTTAGTATTCATTTTTCCTTTTATTCTATAATTTGGTGAAATCTTAGCGTAGTCGTGTATACGCCTAAGAGTATTGGCGTAGGCATGGGGGAGGTAATGTGGGTCTGGCCCATTTAAGAAATAACGTTATGAAAGTTCCTTGGACGACATGGACATCAGAAAGTCACGGTGTTTACCCCTCATGATGAATAACTCTGGCTCTAAATGTTCAGTTCAATAAAAAAAAATGAACTCACCAGCGTTTATAACTCACTGATGCTAACATCTTTTAAAAGTCCAAATGAATCCTCATCCCACATTACACGCATGACTTGGCCCAGCAGTACCAAGTCCACAATACCTGGCCCTTCACAGTTAGTTCCATTGTGTGCATATAGATGATTTGCAGTGTAATTACTGATGCGTAAAATTACTGAACTATCAGTGATGTGTTTCTTGAATGCTTCGTCTACCTACTGTGGTGTAGCGGTTATCATACATGTCTACAGACCACGAGGCCCTGGGTTGGGTAGACACGCCAGTGCACCACAACTGGTTATCAAAGGCCGTGGATATTGACTTGGTTGTCGATGTTATGTCTGTCCGTACGTCGCACCTGTGTTCTCGTCCGGGTCGTATTAAGCGTTTCGTGATAGCATTGTTACTATCATAAACCGAATACGCAGGCAACGACCCCGTCATTGTAATTGTGTGTTCATTCGTCGTCGTCGTCGTCAAATGCTTCTAGCAGAATCTGCGTCATACCCTCCGAAATGGAGGTTCTGCGTGTGAAAAGACTGAAATTGTAGCGAGTCAGTCCCCCTCCCTTTTTCCCCTTTGTAGACTATGACAACGTCACTCAATGAAGTAGACTCAGTCACTCACATATAAACAGTCCGTCATCTACATGACCCCAATGCAGTTGCGTGGACAGGGTAAAATAAGGCGGCAAAAAGTGCAGATGGGTAAAACTTAAGTGGGTCAAATTCGCATACGTTTTAGTAGCGGCCTGGCAATCACAGTTAGCTGCATTTAAAGAGAATGATTAATATTACCATATACTGTTTCCAGGACATTACTTAAGCAAGCTTGAAGCAATGATATAGACTGAATGATAATATTAGGAATCTGAAGGACATTTAAAAAAAAAAAAAAAAAAAACCTCCTCCTCCCGTGGCCATGCACTTCTGCACTTATGGCTTCCATTCACTTCCTAAACACTATTGTTTTATTTTGACTGATTTTTACCTTTGACCTAACAAAGATCAATACGGTAATCTCTTTCACAGTTTCAATGACAATCGTGTTTTAGTTGAAAAAGGTACAGATTAATTGGAAGTCATACATAAAACGGAAATACGTATCTAGTGTTCCGGAGGCAAGTTGGGGGGAGTTGGCCAAAAACAGGAAACGATTAAATGTCACGTTTGGACCGCTTGATAAAATGCGAATTGAGTTTGTAAACAGAAGTGATTCTATGATAGCCATAATACCCAAAACACTTTTGGATCTATTTGCGATAAGTTACGTTCTAAAGTAATAGATAAACCATTTTGAGAGATTTTTAACGGAGGAAAACACAGAATACAAGATTGAAGACGTGTGGGATCTCTTTTACTAAGTTTAACGGTGAGTTACTCTGATTTTTATCTTTCATTTGGATTAAAAAAGGCACTTGCACTTTTTTAGGAAGTTGTGAAAACTCGTTTACTAGGGCCAGTTTGTTTGAATCTTGTTCTGAAAAATAGGTCGGTAGGTCAGGTATGGGCAGCGACGTAGGAAGATATTTCACTTGGGGAGGGCGATTTGATTTTTGGCCCAACAAACCTATGCAAATGTATACGAGTCTCTTATATCCCAAAACTATATATAAGAAGAAAATTTCGTAAAATTATTCGAAATTTTGGGAAAATTTGGCTACATTTGCAGGAACTTTTCCGAAAATTAAGGAAATTCCTCGAAAATTATCCCTTGGAATAAGAAAAGATGTGAATGGAATCTGACTGTACAAAATCAATTTGTTAGACTTTCACTATTGGGGTGGACCCGGTAGGGCAAAATGGTACTTGGGCCCCTGGATTCCCGGTTCCTACACAGCTGGGTATAGGCAACAAATGTTTGTCGCTTTTTTATACATTAAAAGCGCTATCATTTTAGGTCAAGTTAAAGGCCATTTGTCATGATTTTATTGTGGCGGCGTACATTTTATTCCAGCACGCAGTTGATCCAAGACGATTACTGATTGGTTCATCTGTGTAGGTGTAACGTGATCTATTTGTTATTCGACTAATCAAAACACACGAATAAAAGTCTATTTCATTGTCCGTGCCACACGATAACTGGTCTTTCACCCAACATTATTACTCTTAACGAACAATTGTTTTTTTTAAAGATCGCCTTGTTGTTTTATATACAGGCCCTTGTTTTTCTAGGCTGTTTTATGTAGTACGTTGCGATGTAAAACTGAATGGATTTGGTATATGTTCTTTGTTTTTAATTTTCTATCACAAATATTTGAAGATGCGTAGGAAGTTCTGAAATTAGACTGTTTAACATAAAATATTAGCTACAGACTTCCATACACCTTTAACGATTAGGATTTTCACCAATGTGGCTAAAACTCAGGGGCAGGGCGTGTGTGTGTGTTTTTTTTTGGGGGGGGGGGGAGGGGCAAACAACCAAGTTTGTACTAAAACCAGGGGCGGATTCAGAGTGGTCCATCTCCCCCTGATATTTTTCCGATAAAACGTTTTTTTACCATGAAATAATTCTTAGTCACGGCTTATGTAAAATTTGTCAATTTTCGGAAAATTTCCTTTAATGTTTGGGAAATCACTTTTAATCTTTAAAACAATTTTTCTTTGCTTTTTAGTAAATTTTCTTCAATTTGGAAAATTTCCTTTATTTTGGGACATTTTTCTTTGATTTGCGGTAAGATTTCTTCAATTTTGGGGAAAATTCCTTTATCATTTTGGCGGCAAATTTTCTTTAATTATCAATAATTTTCATTCATTATCGGGAAATGTTGCCAAATTTCAACAAACTGATTTTACCAAACTTTCCAATGATTTTTTCACCAATTTTGTGTTAATAATTTCCCAATAGGAAAAAAAAAACATGCAAAAATTTCCAATGATTTCACTAAAATTTCTTTCAATTTTGTGTTAATAATTTAAATAGACTGAAAAAACTGGCAAACTCAGCAATAGGAAAAGTGAAATGGCTAATGGTAAAAGAGTTACGAATGAAAAAAAAAAAAAACCTTTCTCTCTTCTCTGCGCTTATAAGACACTTTTGTCCCAATATGTTCCATTATTCATGACAAAACTGCTCATAAAACAGCTTAACACATCATCCCTGGTTTGGTTTGGCTTGGGCCCCCCTGACATTTTATCCTGGTTCCGCTCTTGCTTACAAATGATTGATATTGTTTTGAAGTCGCATAATCCGCCAATATCATCAGTATATTGTATTTATGCTGTTCAACTCATTGAAGAAAGTTTGTTGCTAGTGCTTTTGTCTTGGCGCCTTATTAATGTCAACGATTGGTTGAATAATATATATTATTGAGGTACAGTGACTTTCTCGACGGCGTTCCAAACTATGCATAAGTTTAAAGTTCCTAAAATAGTAACTGAAAGAGAGACCCCACTTTGTAGGAAGTTGCTTACAGTCTTGTTTCCTTTGTACTTTACCTGATTCCTCTGCTTTCACCTCTGCTTATGCTTGAATTTACGTTGACTTTGTGTGATCTTGTTAATGCAAGTTCTGTTTTTCATTTAAGGGTTTACAAGCGTAAAGGTGAGGAGAGGGGAGGGGTGGAGAGGAGGGGTAGAGGGGAAGGGACAAATCTAGAAAATATTGGAAATCGGTTAAAATTGGCTTGAAATAACTAGAAGAAGATTTCCTTGTCGAGACATGTGAATGAGCGTCGGGTAATACCAATAATTTTGTTGGCCTTCATGGTGTAAATATGATTTTTGAATGCCGAGATTGCTGTCGAATATCACGCCAAGATCTTTCTCTTCGTTGCAGAGGACTAGTAGTTTGGCATGTTGGAGATAGTCTGAGGGCCTCAGAGTGTAGTTAGTGCCAGTGGTGTGGTTTGGAGGCGTCCTGCCCACTGTCATGACTTATCAGGGTAAAAACTCTGTAGCCATTTCTAGGACCAGTCTTGCAGGGCGTCTAGATCATCTTGAAGGATACATCTGTTCATGTTGCTTATGATTGGCCTGTATATTTTTGAGTCATCAACAAACATGGAGACATTCAATTAGACAGAATCTGGGAGGTCGTTTATGTAGAGTAAAAACAGGATTGGTCCAAGGATACTGCCTTGTGGAATACCACTGGTTACTGCTTGCCATTAGATGAATATACGTGTATACTCTTTGCTGAAAAGGACAATCAGCCTAGGAGTGGATCTGTAATGCCATAGGAATTTAGTTAAGAAAGAAGACACATGTGGTATCGAGTCAAAGCCTTTTTGAAATCCATATAAATAAGATATTCTGTTACCATTATCAAGAACCTCTGTCCAATGCTTTAGCATCATGAAGTAGTTGGACTGATCGCCCACTAACAAAGCCAAATTGCTTTGGGCTGAGTAACTTTAGAAGAGAATCATATGGCATCTTTCAGGATAGATTTCATCACCTTACACAGAATCGTAAAGCTTATCGGCCTGTAGATCCCAGGATCTGATTTTTTCCCTTTTTGTAAATTGCCAATACATAATTGGCTTGTTTCCATATATCTGGAAGGCTCATGGAGTCCCGTATGGAGTCCAGGAATTTGGGAAGATTGTGGAGAAAGGTTTGCATAAGGTGTCAGCTGCAGATTTCAGAATGAATGGGTGGAGGCCATCAGGTCCGGATGACTTCACAGGGTTTGAGCACTGTTAGCTTCTTTAGAACATTATCTGAACACATTTCGAGTAGGGTTGGTATGTTGGAGTATAGGTTCCACAGTAAAGACTTGAGAGAAGAATGAGGAAAGAACCTAAGCCTTGTCTGAAGTGGCTACTTTGGTTGTATCGTCACTTTGGTAGAGGAGGTCACTAATGTTTGATTTCGTCTTTGTTTTTAATTTTACATAAGAGCAGAATAGTTTTGGCTGTGTCTTGATTGATTTGGCAATTTTTCTTTCGAAAAATGAAGCGAACAAAGGAAAATAATATAAAATAACAAGATTAGGAAGTGTTAGTCACCCCATGATAAAACCAAGCTAACACCACCACCACACACAAAAAAAAAAATCAAAGACGCCCAGAGTTAGTAAAGAACTGAACAATGTTGACTTTAAAAATTTGAGCAGAATTGGAGCTAACTACTCACTCAGGCATTCCACTCATTAACAACTCTTTGCGAAAAGCTAAAACGCCGAATATCTATCCGTGAGAACTCCTTGGGCAACTTCAAACTGTTACCACGTGTTACATGAGGATTAGCTGAAACATGTAAGAAATAACAGGAAGTCAAAGCATCACTACCAGATAGGAACTTAAAAACCTAAATCATATGGCCAACCTAGATTTATAAGAGAGATTCCTTACTTCGGCAATAAGTCTAGAGGCTTTTCGTTAAACTTGCTCCAAAATGAACTTGTCCTTCTCATAAAAGGGACTCCAAGCCTGAATAGCATACTCAAGGTAAGGCCTGACTAAATGTCTTATACAAATTAAGAACAACCTCTCTTCCAAGATAACAAAAATGGAGACTCTGGGACTCTTGAAGTGTCAGTTCTCCCCTTTGATAATAATCTACGCTCCCCATTCCCCAATCTCCTCCTCCCCCTCCCCCTTGAAACACAAACCGAGATCTATCACAACCAAAACATTGAGTCACGCCCCGCCAACAAAATCATCAACTTCCTGTCAGTGTGATGTAGATTGTAGAGGAATCGGTATTGTCTTTCTGGCCTGAATGTTCTCTTTGCACTAGCCTACATAACAAACACAATCGATACGCTAAACTTTACTGTACAGTTATTGTATAGGATTAAACGTGCATTGGGCCTTGCAAAATCCAAGGCCTCTTCCGGCAATCGGTTTTGTTTACAAATGATTACAGTGAGTGTACAACGATCGTGAGCTGCCTTAGTTAGTTTGCTGTGCAGGTTTTCTTGTTTTGATTGCACACCTTCATTTTGTGCCTTTTAAACCTGCTTGACTGGAATAAGTTTTGGTTGGATTTCAAAAGTTTACGGTACACATTTTTGGGGAAAACTTTCAGAACTGATTACTTTTTAAAGGCCGAAGTTTGGATAGCCTAGGCTACCTTCCTCATTTGACTGATGTCTGATGTATGTACAGTATCATGTGGGCCTATCCTTTGTGTATCTCATTACGACGAATGGACGATAGAACTTTGGAATAGCTGGTACGTTAGTCGTTACTCTTGATTAACTTGAGATTTTATTGACACTATTTTTCATTTCTGATTTAACTTTAACTAAGGCTAGCCTAACTTATGCACTAGTCAATTGTATGACTCACCCCACTACTCCTGGCAATGTCCGTTAAAGGTGAGTCTTCTTCTTCCATATACTGGCCACCTTCAACAATTTGAATACTCTGCCAGTTACGTGTGTGTGTGTGCGTGCCCCCTCCCCATCCCCAGGTAAGTCTAATTGAGTTTTGCCACTTAGCCTAGAGACTTAATTGTCTCAAGTGACTTGGCCCCTGCAATGTCCGGAGGTAGGCTGTTCCAATCCCTAAGAGTATTGCAGAAGAATGACCATTTTCTGTAGTCCTTGCTTGTTGATGGTATTGCGAATGAATGGGGCTGTGTATGGCGTGATGATGTTCTGTTTGGCTTGTTGAAGTATTTGTCTGGATTTATGGCGACTTTGTCGTTCATTATTTTTTACATCATGTTTAGTCTTGCTTCCTTCTTAATTGTACAGTTTTTTTAATCTAGTTGGTTTAATCATTTATCCTACACTTGATCTATATCTGCCCATTAACATATTGAAATATATGTTATTGACATATGAAATATTCATTGACATATGAAATAGTGACTCACATGTGCGTCATTATACCCAATTGTCAGTCACCAGAGTAACTCTGGGGTGGGTCAATTTACTTCAGACCAATTGACTTTGTACAGAGGTGATTGATTTGGGGTACCCTAAGTCATTTCACACACAAATGTCAGTCACCTAAGCGACTGAGGGGTACGGCGTCACTGTACATGTTTTGTCCACCCACTTTGGTGCACATGTAAAGTTGCATTACACTTAGACTGCTGCTAGATTTTCTTTTGATATTGAGCTTAGCGTGGATTTTCAGTGTCGAATGTGTCACAATTTCAGTCTTATACTGTATGTGGCCTGGTCTAAAAATTGCTTCTAAACTTGTTACCTAATTTTTCCAAGTTGACAAATACTGTACCTGGTACTGTAAAGTTGACAAACTTTGAGGAGGACCTCCCATACACTACAGAATTCTTAGCTTGCATCAAGTTTGCACATGTTTGGATCACGTATAGGCCCAAAAGTGTTTGAATCATGTTAAAGGTGTTTACTTGGTCATGTAGGCCTAGTGTTTACTTCTATCATGTTGATCACATGTTGCAGGCTGTGACATGTGATGGTCACAAAAAAAATAATGAAAGGGTGTAATATAATACCCTGGAGCCTCAGGAATATTTCAATACACTTTTCTTGCACATGATGCTAATCTACTGTACTATACAGTGCTACTGTATGTATCAAAGTCCTTTCAATTATTCATCAAGTGTGTTTGCAAACTACATACATGTAACATCGGCTTGCGCAAGCTCATAAAAATTTATTGGTAAAATCTAGTATAGTGGTACAATTTCAGTAAAATGTGTTTCTTGTAACTATTCTGTTAGTAAAATAACTGAAAATTTTAAGAAGTTTTGATGACATTTTGATGAAATTGTTTTGAATGACTCTAATTGTAATTGAGAATATTGTTATATTTTTGTGTTAAAAAAAAAAAGAGAAATTATTATCTAAGAAACACATGGTTAATGTCTCCATTAAACTTAATAGCAAGTACAGTACTAGGATTTTTCCAATTCATTTGTAAGCTTGCCTAAGCTTGGACTAAGTTTTTTTGTTCTATAAGACATGTAGCTTTCTGCAATCCAGTTTTTGGTGAGCATACGAAGCATAATGCAAACCTATGTAATGGCGATTTCGGCCGTCACAGTTTTTCCTGAGATTTCCTCAGAAATTTTACAGGTTTTTTGGGAATTCTTTAGAAAATGTTAAAGTTTCTTCAGAGCTCCTCAGAAAAAGTTAAAGTTTCTTCAGATATCTTTTATAGAAGGTTTGAATTTTCTTATAAAGTGTTAAGTTTTTCAAAGGTACAACTGTAAAAAGGTACATAAATAGATTGAAGACTAGTTTCTTTAAAAAGTCTACAAAACATTTGATATTTTCTTAGAAGAAAATGATTTAATTGTCCAATATTCTTCAGAGATCCTCAAGTGTCTTTCTCATAGCACTGGAGATTTAAAATTCTTCAAAATATTTGGGCACCAACAGTTGTATCAGGCATGATTATTAAACTCCGCCTTTTTATTGTGGTTATTTGCATAAAGTTGCTACAGTATACTGTAGCCTATGTACTGACCAGATTTTTTATTTTATTTAGTATGCTCTAATCAGGGAGTGTGACAGGATATTACTGCATATGGACATAGGGAGGGGTGTCATGTGGGACATGGATGGGTGCCATAGGGGACATATGATATACATGTAATATACAGTATACTATGTGGTACATACACCAAGGGTTATATCAGGCATAATTATTTTACTCCGCCTTTTTTGTCTTATTCAAGAAGTTATTTGTACTGTATATAAGTTATTATATGAACTGACACTTTCATACATAGTGTGCTCAATCAGGGACTGATAGCTAGAATGAGACTTCTTATGTAGCCTATGGGATGTCATGTGGGACATGGGGTGGGTTGCCATTTGGGACATGGGATGGGTTGTCATGTGGGACATGGGGTGAGATGCCACGTGGAACAGGGTGGAATGCCATGTGGGATATACAGTATGGTGGAATGCCATGTGGGATACACTGTAGGGTGGAATGCCATGGGATGGAATGTCATGTGGGACATGGGATGTCATGTGGGACATGGGGTTGGATGCCATGAGTAACACAGAGTGTGATATAGGTTGGGATGCCATGTGTGACATAGGATGTGAGGCTACGTGGGACATAAGATGGGAGGCTTCGTGGGACATAGGGGAGGCCATGGGGACCTGGGATGTGATGCCGTGTGGGACATAAAGTAGGATGTCATTGGGACATTGAAAGGGATACCATGTGGAACATAAGGTGGGGTGCCATGTGGGACATCAGGTGGGAAGCCACTGATGCGGGACATACAGTGGGATGCCATGAGGGACAAAGGGAGAGATGCCATGTGGGACACAGGGAGGGATGCCATGTGGGACATAGGAGGGATTGTCATGTGGTACATCTCTTTAAATTAACGTGGGACATACATGTAGGATGGGATCCATGTGGGACATAGGGTGGGATGCCATGTGGGTCATAGGGTGGGATGCCATGTGGGACATATGGTGGAATGCCATGTGAGACAATGTGTGGTGGAATGCCATGTGGGAGATATGGTTGAATGCCATGTGAGACAAGGCATGGGATGGGATTAGTGCTGTTAATGACATTTGATTATGGTAATATCTCGATATCTCTTTTCCAACAACATGAAATATGCCTCTTGCGACATATCGCGATACCCAAAAACTAAAACTCAACTGAGAAATTTTTACACAACTAGGCTAGGCTACTTTATACGTTACAATTTTAAACTTACGGTACTAAATCTAAAAGTCAAGTTCAGGCCAATAAAAACATGCAAAATAATCTTGAAACATAAAAACAATTAATTAAAAACCGTGCTCCGTCATTACACACTGGCATGCGCTGATGTAAGTTGGCAAAAGAGCAAAAAATTGGTCCAGAATGTGCCACTCAGGTTCTCACTTTGATTATTTTCATGGTCATTTTGGCTGAATTACCAAACATCGTGCGTGATGCGTGATAAATATAATAGTCACGCGATCATGTTATCTGCTAGATCTGCAAATCATTTTTCCTTGTGTTAATCATATCATGGAGTAAATTGTAACTCCATGATCATATAATGTTAGTGATATTGACAATTAGTGAAAAGTACGATATATCGCGATATTTTTCTTCATGATAATCGATACACAATAAAGCCATGTTGTGACAGCACTAGATGGGATGTCATGTGGGACATGGGGTGGGATCCATGTGGGACATAGGGTGGGATGTCATGTGGGTCATAGGATGGGATGCCATGTGGGACATATGGTAGAATGCCACGTTGGACAAGGGATGGATGTTATGTGGGACATGGGGTGGGATGCCATGTGGGAGATATGGTGGAATGCCATGTGGGACAAGGGATGGGATGTCATATGGGACATGGGGTGGGATGCCATGTGGGACATGGGATGCCATGCATGTGGGACATGGGATGCCATGTGGGACTTAGTGTGAGATGCCATGTGGGACTTAGTGTGAGATGCCATTTTTATAATTGGCCGGGTCATATGATATGGATGTCAGTTTGTATGGGCATGCGAACCATGACGGTAGTTACCATTCTAGTTCTGTACAAGGATTACAACAATTGTTCTATTGTATCGATACTGTACTTCACAAACCACTAGTCTTGTATAAACAATCATTTATTATTCATCAAGTGAGTGTGTGGTGTTTTTTGCTAGGATTTACATTTAGATCAAGTTGTCTTTCTTGTTGGTATTTAAATATGATTGTGAAGCACTAACTGTATACAACTTAGTGCAGTTTACAGACTGTAACAGTTAATTCAAAGCAAAGTTTATTAGTGAATAATTGAAGTGGCCTAGCTATTTTAAAATCCGGTGGTCTCATGGCTCTTCATAGGGACTCAAGTCATTGAACATAATAAAGGTTCATTTAAGCCATCGATCACAAAACAAAACAATAGAAAATCTGGAAGAAATGGAAAGTTTGATTTACTCAGAAGAAATCTATTAAAACTGGTGTCAAAAGTTCAAAATGGCTTGTTTTTAACCAACTCCATTAAATTTGTTAAACCATGTGGGAATCATTTCCTTCAAATTATGTATAATTTGTGTTTTTGATTTTCGTCAAAAATGAAAGACATGAATGTACAGTATGTACAGTATGTACATATAATGATATACAATGTATTCAATTTCATTTTCAATTTTAAATCATCAGGATCATGATGTTTTAGGTAGGGATTCTTTGTTCTTGAAGATGAGCAGCCTTTTTGTCCATGGGGCCTCCACAACCAGGGGCTTCCACATGTCGTAATCCGGTCCTGAGTGTGGTACCCCAGAAGGATTGAATTTTTAATTTTCAGTGCATAAACTGTGAAATGTCAACCTGTATCGCAACATTTTGTAGATCTCATGTAAAAAAATTGCTCAACATAGGCAGGCATGAACATTGCTGCTGTTAAAGGATTAGTTAACCCTTACTCTACCCAGGGCGATATTATTGCCATTTTGGGTTCCCCGTCTTTGACTCCTTGTCTCGAGCGCATTTTCAAAAAAGTACTGGTAGAGTAAGGGTTAATAAGTGCCAACTCTAAAATATATGCAGCACGATCCTGGTGGGTGGCCCGGTGGGTCACTGAAGCGGAACGAGCCAGACTCTGCCGCTTGGAAGACAAAGGAACCTTTAATAATCAGCCTGTACTTAACCCTTACTCTACCACACAGCGATTTTGGGTCCCTCATCTTTGACTTCGCTGCCCGTGCGCGTTTTTGAAAAAATACTGGTACAGTAAGGGTTAATTCAATGGTCAAGCAAGTCCATCTACATGTATATGAAAGAGGACTTAAAAAGATAGTGAAGAAAGCATTCAAAAGTCTTTATTCTATTAAGAAGATATTTAAGTTTGAAGTTTGTTATTATTTGTGTAGAAACGACTGAAGTCAGACTAGTTGTGATGTCACTGCCTCAGATTCCTCAAAGTCTTAATGTATCCTATCATATTTTGTCCTTTGATTTTGTGACTAAGGAATATACCACCTGAAGAAAGTTTGAGGAAAATAATTGAAATAGGAAAAAACTTAAATATATTTTCTTTAAAATACATTAACATTTGTTAAGAATGTCAGCATAAAGACGTCAACCTTCCATAGTAGACTTACTACACCAGTCATTTCTATATGGAACAGAGCTTTAAACTTGAATATTTCCTTTTAAAACGGAATAAGATTTTTAAATTCTTTCTTCTCCATAATGTTTCTTTTAAAGTCCTCTTTCACATAGATCGACTTGCTTGACCCCTGAACTAATCCTGTAAGTCTTTCTGTTATGTTCTGTAATAGTTTTCATATTGTTGTATGCAATCACATGTAAGGTATAGTAGAATAATGTACATCAGTGTTGTAACAAAAACCTCAGACAAACACACAGCCACGCATTCCTATTTGATCAGGTGCAAGCTACACCAATAGTTTGCAAACATTAAATGATTGTTCACAGAATTTATTGATTGATTATTGCATTAATCAGTAGTTGTGATATAAACCTTGAACCATATGAAGGATGCATCTTTTGCACTAAGATTCCTGTGTGTTCTTCAACTTGTTCTATCACATACATGTATTTATAAGTCTTTTAGCGCAGAGCTGCTTGGAACACAGGCCTTTAGCCAGCATGGTGGGTGGCAGTAAAAAGTCAAACACAAGGGTACCTCCTCCCTCCTTTCGAGGAAACTCCTGGCTACGAGCCTGTTGGAAAGATTTTGAACTTGTCAACAAGTACAGAATATTTTCTTGAGGCCACAAATGTTTACATGGGAATAATGATATACATTGGCCTTTTTACTTTTTTTTCTCTTCAGAATCACCACATTTTTTGTAATACTTTTGTATCAAAATCATTGGTTTTTGCCTAATTTTAATTGGATTTAATGACATTCAAGGAAGGGGACCCCTGCCACCTGTTCAGGCAGACTTACAAGCACAATTTCCCCCTGCCACCTGTTCAAGCAGACTTACAAGCACAATTCCTGCAACGTATACTTGGTCCAGGACTCAGGTTCAGTAACATTACGTTTTTGGGCAATATCCATTTTCCCCCTCCCCCCACCCCCACCCCAGAACAAAATTTCCCCCTACATCTACTGTATGATAAGTTTAGCGGAGGTTTGGTTACACAGACAACACAGTTATCTACTTATCCTCTCATCCAATCATACTAAAT
Organism: Chiridota heheva; assembly: GCA_020152595.1. Lineage (NCBI taxonomy): Eukaryota > Metazoa > Echinodermata > Holothuroidea > Apodida > Chiridotidae > Chiridota > Chiridota heheva. The sequence continues at coordinate 417,853 of JAIGNY010002044.1, forward strand.
CCATGCCCTTCCTCTCCCTTTCTATACCTAACCTTACTTACCCACCATTTTTTCTGCTTTCCCCCTTTTCTCCCTTACAAACCTTCCTATCTTCTCACTATCCTAACTCTTACACCATAATTCATTAACACCCTCTTGGCACATTTGACTCTGACTGTCAGGGTGTAGTTAATCATCAACAAACCAAACCAAACCAAAAATCCATGAACACAATTTTGGAATGTTACAGCTGCCCAGCAGACTTTTGGGTATACAGGTGATCAGGGTTGGTTGATCTTTCCAACTCCCAAGTGCTGAAAACCAAATCAGTTTGAAAATATGGTCAAATTATGCCAGCCAAGAAAGCCAAACTGTATGTAATCCAGTAAAAAAAAATTGAGAGAGATCGGCCAGGGTTAAGTTTACTGAAAAGTGAAACTTTATTATTACTTAACTCCTACAACATGCAAAATATCACATGGTTTTAGCGAAGGTCATCAAAATTAATGTTGTATTCCTTTTTATTCTCTACTAAGATTTGTGAGAAAAAGTTAATCCAAATAAAGAGTTTTTTTGTGGCTTAACAACTCTTTAAATACCATAAAAAAATTAAAAAAAACCAGATTTGCAGTTTAAGCCAAATAATCATTCTTGGGGTAAAACAAGTCTAAACTAGAATATTAGCACTGTGTACAGGGCATTCCTATGTCCCATTGCAATTCCAACATGCCTAGAATAATTGTAGAGTTCATTTGAACCCCATACTCAATCAATATAATCTACTTCAGAAATCCTAGGCCCACCAAGATTCATCCCAATTTTGATCTGTAATGATCATCTGCAGTCTAAACACTTGAAGATTATATTCTAAATGGGATTTTTTCCAAGGCCATACCATTGTTTTCAGTTTTATCCTGGTGAAGCAGTCATTGTTTGAGTTCCTAAACCAATTGTTTAATTTTGTTTGATTACAGAGACCACTTGATTTATATATCTTTAAGTCCAGAAAATTCATTGTTGGATTTATTTTCTTGGTATGAATTCATTGTTCACCACATTCCATTGTAAAGTTTTAACTATGTCTTGACAGACCTTACCCTATACATCCCTGCCCCTCAATTTCTGCCTTTTCCTTGTAACAATGCTTCCCAAATTTAAAGCACTTGTTCAGTTAGCAATAATAAAACCACACATCAAATTTAATCCAAGTCCAATCTTCAGTTCTTGAGATATTCTAATGACAGACAAACTCACCTTAAACTGTCCACACCCCCTCCATATGCACCCGCCTGTTCCAATAATATGTCCCAAATTTGATTAACTTTTTCCTAAAGCAGAAATAAAATCACACACCAAGTTTGATCTAAATCTAGTCATCAGTTCTTGAGATATCTTGATGGCAAACAGATAAACAAACAGACAAACACAGTCCAAAACATAACCTCCCTCCAGCCTCCATTAGTGGAGGTAAAACTATCCAATACAGGCCTACCAAACCAACCAAGCCTGTTGACCAACCTTGTCATGACCTTATTCTGTGCTAATCTTTCAAGCTGGATTACCTGTTTAATGCTCTAAGGAGGCAATATCAATCCCTTGTCAGATATGGTTCCGCCTCTCATATGTTTGTTGTGGTTAATCCAAAGTCCATGCCACAGCCATCTGACTTTCAAATAATATTGACAAGGGCATTATTGACAACAGGGAATGTCATTATTCAATAGGAACTTCCAGGTTTATGTCTAGGCAAATTTGAATGTAATTACAGTGTTTGGAGGCTTATGGGCAGGTTAAGGTAACATTAGCTAAATTAAGATAATATTGCTTAATTAAAAATATAATGAGAAAGTTTTTGATTAAAATGAAAGAAAACAATTTGGGGGGTTAATATGATTTCAATTCTATTTTCTTGTGGAATTGTATTTTGATTGTTTGTCACATTTCTTTGAAGGAGGGCAGCATATTCTAATGAAGGACCTTCAATTCTTTACATTATCTCTTGGAACCAATGTCTAATTGTAAGAAACATTTGTCATTGTCATTACATCCGTTGCAGGCCGTAACCAGGGGTTTCATCTGAGCAAACGAACCCCCTTTTGTTGAGAAAGTTTCCTTTTGAAACCTACAAATATAATAAGCACCGAATTTCAAAGTTTGTTGCCTTTTATACGAAAAATTACCCCCCCCTCCTCTTTTAAATTCCTGAGCCCCTCTGTTAAGAAAGTGCTCTTTCGAAATCTTAAAAAATAATAGGCACCCAGAATTTCAAGATTTTTTTCTGTTTGATATGAAAAACGAACCTTCCTTTCAAATTGCTGGCCGGGCCCATTTCAAATTGCTGGCTACATTGGCTTAAGTTGGCCTGCATTGGCTCAAGTTGCTGGCTACGGGCCTGCATTGGCTCAAGTTGCTGGCTACGGGCCTGCATTGGCTCAAGTTGCTGGCTACGGGCCTGCATTGGCTCAAGTTGCTAACTACGGGCCTGCTTTGGCTCAAGTTGCTGGCTACAGGCCTGCATTGGCTCAAGCTCCTAGCTATGGGCCTGCATTGGCTCAAGTTCCTAGCTACGGGCCTGCATTGGCTCAAGTTGCTGGCTACGGGCCTGCATTGGCTCAAGTTGCTGGCTACGGGCCTGCATTGGCTCAAGTTGCTGGCTACGGGCCTGCATTGGCTCAAGTAGCTGGCCTGCATTGGCATTGGCCAAATGGGCCTGCATTGGCTGTTTCTGGCTACGGGCCTGCATTGGCCTGCATTGGCATTCAAGTTTGCTGGCCTGCATTGGCTCAAGTTGCTGGCTACGTGCCTGCCTGCATTGGCTCAAGTTTGAAAGGTTTGATTTAAGTAGAAAGCCCATACCCCATAAAATCACCAGTAAATATTATACTTGCTACAGATGCCATTTTTGTAGAAGTGACAAAAACAACATACTGCTACCCTCAATTTCAGTGTTATCTGTCTGCAACGCCATAGAAATCAGCTAATTGGATCTCTAATGAGACTCAGCATTGAATCCAGCATATCAGCAAACACACCATCAGGGCCACACTCACACAATAAGACTCAACATGGGACCCAGCATATCAGCAAACATACATTCAGGGCCACAAGACTCAGCATGGAATCCAGCATATCAGCAAACACACCATCAGGGCCACAATCACCCACAATTAGGTTTATTGTTCTCTAAAGCCATTACAAAACACATACAAAGAAAGGTTGAAAATGTTGGAATTTTAACATGATGAAAATTACCCCCCAAAAAAGGAGTAGACTTTCAAGAAAATCTTTAAATTACATTTGAAAAGATCAGACATGACAAAAATGAAATTGCTTTTAAGATAAAACCAGTCGATTGGTTTTTGCACTGCTATGGGTTGAGCTATAACATCATTGATGTCTTGTTGTAGAGTACATTTGATTCCAATGTGATAATTGATGGGCTTGTCAATGAGGCGGAATGTTTATGTGTGTATTTAATGCACGGGGCAAAGGACTTTGACACAAGTAGAATGGCCAGGACATTAGAGTGTCATTTGCGAGAGCAAAGTCCTTTGAACCGTGCATTAAATATGCTTATAAACATGATACCAAAACATTAATCTCTTTATAAAATTATTAGATTGTTTAAAATGCATAATAAATAAATAAATAAGTAAAAAAACAGAAAAGAATGAAAAATGAGAAAAGTTTACATACATTTGTTCACTTTGAAAAGAATTTCACCTCTTGTAAAAATGGACTAAACCAAATACTAAAGTTGAAACTTGAATAAAGTAGTGCATTACAGGAATTTATTGCATGGGTCGTGATATTCACTCCATAGAAATTGTATAATATTTTTGATTAGGCTTTTGACCAATCATTATAACTGGCTTTTAAGATATTAAACTCTTCCAATCCTTTAATATCATACACTTATAAATGCATGTACAGTCAGTACAGTGCATGCACAGTCAGTGCAGTGCATGCAGTCAGTACAGTGCATGCACAGTCAGTACAGTGCATGCACAGTCAGTACAGTGCATGCACAGTAAGTACAGTGCATGCACAGTCAGTACAGTGCATGCACAGTAAGTACAGTGCATGCACAGTCAGTACAGTGCATGCACAGTCAGTACAGTGCATGTACAGTGCATGCACAGTCAGTACAGTGCATGTACAGTGCATGCACAGTCAGTACAGTGCATGCACAGTCAGTACAGTGCATGCACAGTCAGTACAGTGCATGCACAGTCAGTACAGTGCATGCACAGTCAGTACAGTGCATGCACAGTCAGTACAGTGCATGCACAGTCAGTACAGTGCATGCACAGTCAGTACAGTGCATGCACAGTCAGTACAGTGCATGCACAGTCAGTACAGTGCATGCACAGTCAGTACAGTGCATGCACAGTCAGTACAGTGCATGCACAGTCAGTACAGTGCATGCACAGTCAGTACAGTGCATGCACAGTCAGTACAGTGCATGTACAGTCAGTACAGTGTATGCACAGTCAGTACTGTGCATGCATAGTCAGTACAGTGCATGCACAGTCAGTACTGTGCATGCACAGTCAGTACAGTGCATGCACAGTCAGTAATGTGCATGCACAGTTAGTACAGTGCATGCACAGTCAGTACAGTGCATGCACAGTCAGTACAGTGCATGCACAGTCAGTACAGTGCATGCACAGTCAGTGCAGTGCATGTACAGTCAGTAAAGTACTTGAAAATTCCTCAAAAATTGATCAGCTACATATCGGACGGCTTAATCCTGTTTTTGAACTTCAAATGTCTGTTTTGCATGGTTACGAATTTAATGCTCTTTTGAACCAACAAATTTAATGCCCACTGCACTGGTGGGGACAACAAAATTGCCGTCTTCAAGGATCAAGAAAATGTCAAAAATAAACTAATTTGAGCAAAAAAGGTCAAAATGCAACATGATCAATGCCTTCTAAATATGAATAAAGTAGTGCTCACTAAATGCCCCGGTAGCCCAAGGCTTCCAAGAATCTCACTGGTCTCAAAAGTCAAATGGGCTATACCATTTATATATATATATATGTACGGTCTTTTATAATTTCATTTTGGGCTATCAATATAAACATGCTGGTATCCCATAGGTCACCTGTATGGTCTTAAAAATAGTATTTTGAGTACTGTAAAGAATTTTTCATTTTTCTTTCTTAAATTCTTTTGTGGGTTTTGTATTATCACTTCCTATATCTAAAATTGTTCCTCATTTACCATACAGCTACTTTATACCAGGAGTTTATACTACATTATGAATAAGATAAGATCATTTTTAAGTTGATAATAACAAACAAGGATTTTAAATACTTGTTATTTTTCCAGCATCCACATGGGAAATGGCCAAATAAAACACAGGAATTTAACTGGGGCCACTAAGAATTTCACTGGGGACACCAAGAATTTCACTGGGGCCCCTGCATTGGTGGTCTTAAAGGTGGAATGGGACAACATTAGTTATAACTTTGGCTACCAAGCTGTAACCTTATTGGCTGCTACCAATGAACATGCTGGAAGCCCATATGGCACCTGGTCTCACAACAATTGTTCCAGAACTGGAAAGAATTGTCTACATGTTTCCCCCTAAATTTGTTTGTGGTTTTATATTGTCACTTCTTATATCTAAAAGGTGGTGTGGTTAACCACCTTTTTCCTCATATTACCATACAGCTAGCTATACAAAAAGTTTATACTTACTGTACATGGTGAAGAAGATAAGATAATATTTCACAAGTTTGTGTTAACAAAAGAGGATTCTAAATGCTTGTTATTGATCTATTCATTCCCCAGCAGATGGAAAGTGGGAAAATAAACACTAAATGACAGCCAGGAAAAGAAAGATTTGATTAGAAAAGAAGCACAAAATCAATAGTTTGCATCTGTGAGAACTAACAAAGGGATGTAGGCTCTGGATTTAATCATGCTTCCAGCTCTTTTACTGTATTCTTCTTTGTCTTCATAGTATACATGGTCTTGACCGTGTAATGCAGTACCCTTTGTGTTAACAGTTATCATTTATAGCACCAGAGATACCTAGTAAAAAGTATATTTGCTGCTAGTGTATATGAAAGGAACATTCAATCCTGAGTAGCACTGCCTTTAAAAATTTTTGAAAGTTTTTGGGGATTTTTGAGGTGATTTATTGTATCATTCTTGTAGAAAATTGATTTAAATGTATACTTTACTAATATATAGGAATGACTTTTAATTTCCAGGTTTCCTATGCTAGAAAGAATGTATGTAAACACTCTTTCTTCCCTCACACACTAAAGGATTGGAACACTTTACTGTCAGGCATTGTACATGCACCAAGTCTCAACTGTTTCAAAGCTAAACTTACTAACACTTGTATTGCTAACTATTTTTTTTAAAATATTTTTACTCATACTTTTTACGCTCGGTTGGCGTTCATGTCCTCTTAAAGGATTTTTGCCGACTTAACCGATTTAGATTCAGATCTACCAGAAGCCATTTTGTAGGACAGGGCTTTATTGCGTTTCACGCATCTTCACAGCTCAAGTCACATCACACGTACAACAAACATACTGCATGCTAACCTACCTACCAGTTCAGCAAATTTTACTGATTGCAGTTTTTGTTGGATTACGATTTTACTGCATATTTTCTTTAAGTTTTATATATTCACCAGGAATACAAAGATAAACTTTTACGTGAACGCCATCTGATTGTTATACTCAGACAAAACCTACATACCTGATATAAAGTGCTGCAAATCCTAGTGTGAACCGTAGGTTGAAAGCTGTCGCGTCGTACAGTAGAAACCCACTTCGAACGTCGATGAGGATTAGATCAAAATCAGGAAAACATCTTTTTATTCCTCAGCACACGTCTATTAGTGCAACCAATGGCACAGGAAGATTCCGGCATAATTATCTTACAAAAATAATCTTATATAACTACATGCAAATGTATGTAAAACTAATTAAGTGTACAGCAGACGACAGTGTTCCTGCCCTGCAAAATTGCGATGTAAACAAAGTCATGTGACCTCAGCTGAAACACCCTTATAGTGCAGGAATTTGAAGGCATAAAGAGGATTAATTCTATCAATATTAATTTTTGTTTGATGACTTAGCTGGAGCAGCTCTTCCCATCAAAGTGTTTATACCAGGTATGACTTCCTGTAAGTTTCAAGACGAAAAAAAACTTTAAAACAGTTCAAATATTTCCGGTCTGTGCAAAATGGGTTAGCAGCTGTGCACACTTCTTCAAATTAATTGTGCTAAATTAATTTTCTCGACTGACAAAATCACAAATTTCCATACTCAAAAAATGAACTAGATATTTCTCAAACATCGGTGGTTGAAAATATGACATGTCAGATTTTATAATTACGATGGAAATGTAGGGTGAGAGCAGGGGATGCGGGGGTAATTGAAGGTTAGAGGAGGGGATGGGGTAATTGAGGGTTAGAGGAGGGGATGGGGTAATTGAAGGTTAGAGGAGGGGATGGGGTAACTGAGGGTTAGAGGAGGGGATGGGGTAACTGAGGGTTAGAGGAGGGATGGGGGTAATTGAAGGTTTGAGGAAGGGATGGGGTAATTGAGGGTTAAGAGGAGGGATGGGAGTAATTGAGGGTTAGAGGGGGGATGGGGGTAATTAAATGTTAGAGGATGGGATGGGGTAAATGAAGGTTAGAGAAGGGGATGAGGGTAGAGGAGGATGAGGACTAGAGAAGGGGGATGGGGTAACTGAGGGTTAGAGGAGGATGGGGTAATTGAAGTAGAGGAGGGGATTGATGGGGCTTAGAGGAGAAGGGGATGGGGTAATTGAAGGTTAGAGTAGGGGATGGGTTAATTAAAGATTAGAGGAGGGGATGGAGGTAATTGAGGGTTAGAGGAGCGATTGGAGTAATTGAGGGTTAGAAGAGGGATGGGGGTAATTGAAGGTTAAAGGAGGGACGGGTTAATTGAGGCTTAGTGGGGATGGGGTAATTGAGGGTTAGAGGAGAGGATAGGGGTAATTGAGGGTTAGAGGAGGGTGGTGCTAGGGAAGAAATACCTTTCTAGACTTGTGAGACTTCATATAATATTTGTATCAAATTTGCACTGAAGTTGCCTGCCTTTGAAATAAAAAAAATAGGTGATGTCAATGCCCGCAAGTCTTTTGTCAGCAAAGTAATGTCATGTTTCTTCGCATACAGTACATCTTGGATTGCAATTAGGTCGATTAATCTGATTAAATCTCTCTGTTTAAATCTCTCTGTTTAAATCTGTCTTTTGCAGACATTTTTCATGTTGGGATAATTTTGCAAAGTTGAAATAATTGTAGGGTTGTTAGCTCCCATTTTTAATTCTCCGAATCAGCACATTTAATATGTTCTGATAAAACATTGTTAAAAAATTGTATTTTCTCTGTAGCGCTATATGTTCATCAGTAATTCATAAAATGGGAATATGGTGGTAACTTTTGAAATTAATAATTTTGCTAATTTAATTAGATATTGTTTGGCACATAGTTTTCCTTTGTCTCAATTCAAATTTAATTAAAGTAATGATGAATTAGGGATGTTGACATATTTGATAGTGCTTATCAATATTGAAAGGATGTTGACATATTTGATAGAGTGGTTTATCAATATTAAAAGAATGTTGACCGATTTAATAGAGTGGTTATCGATATTGAAAGGATATTGACATATTTGATTGAGTGGATATCAATATTGAAAGGATGTTGACATACTGTATTTGATAGAGTGGTTATCAATATTGAAAGGATGTTGATATATTTGATAGAGTGGTTATCAATATTAAAAGGATGTTGACATATTTGATAGAGTGGTTATCAATATTTAAAGGATGTTGACATATTTGATAGAGTGGTTATCAATATTGGAAGGATGTTGACATATTTGATAGAGTGGTTATCAATATGGAAAGGATATTGACATATATGATAGACTGGTTATCAATATGGAAAGGATATTGACATATTTGATAGAGTGGTTATCAATATTGAAAAGATGTTGGCAGAAAAGATGTTGACATATTTGATAGAGTGGTTATCAATATTGAAGGGATGTTGACATATTTGATAGTGGTTATCAATATTGAAAGGATGTTGACATATTTGATAGAGTGGTTATCAATATTGAAAGGATGTTGACAATTGATAGAGTGGTTATCAATATTGAAAGGATGTTGACATTTGATAGAGTGGTTATTAATATTGGAAGGATGTTGACATATTTGTAGAGTGGTTATCAATATTGAAAGGATGTTGACATATTTGATATAATGGTTATCAATATTGAAAGGATGTTTACATATTTGATAAAGTGGTTATCAATATTGAAAGGATGTTGATATATTTGATAGAGTGGTTATCAATATTGAAAGGATGTTGACATATTTGATAGAGTGGTTATCAATATTGAATGGTTTCTTGACTGAAATATACGCTAGCTGAAAAAGCAACACATTTTCTGATATCTTTAAAATGGATGCCAATTAAGCAATTCTTAATTGCCAACATATGCACCATTTTCTCAATAGGAACACTCATTCTGTTATGAACAATTTTTTTTGATTTTATAAACAGTCACATTGCGGTGTGTGTGATGGGGGTGTACCGTGGGAAGGGGTATTCCTTGTGGGGAGGGGTATGCCTTGTGGGGAGGGAGTACGCCTGAGTGGAGGAGTGTACCTTGATGGAGGAGCAGGGTGTAACTGAGGGGAGGTGGGAGGGGTGTACTTTGGGAGGGGTATACCTTGCACGTGGTGGTATACCTTGTGGGTGGCGATATACCTTGTGGGTGGCAGCATACCTTGTGGGTGGCGGCATACCTTGCCGGAGACGGTGTACCTTGGGGATAAGGGTTTAATTACCTGAGGTGAGTCAATTTCAAGGGGTTTCTTTGCCAACCAAGTTCATAAAGCCTGTGTGTACTTGGATTCCAAATCTTGTATCCAGCCTCAGTTGTTGCATAGTATTTCAGAAATAATACTCCGTCCCTTGAACCCCCTGCTTATGTTTGCTTTTTAGAATTAACATTCAATTCAAAGAAGGATCCCCACTTTTGCTGCAGTACATAACTGCATCCTCAAAGTCACATCGCAGGGAACACATTGTTGTCACCCGCATTCGCCTCGGCCACTCCTCTCTCACTCACTCCCATCTCTTATCTGGCTCCCCTACCCCTCTCTGCCCTACTTGTAACACCAATCTCTTCATCAAGTATATCTTCGTAACCTGTCCCCTATACCAGAACTCCAGATCTCTTTCTCTCCTCACTATCCTCAATCTCGGACCTTTTCGAAAACATTTCTTCCTCAAACATCCTCAATTTCCTCCACAACAACAACCTCTTCCACCACATTTAACTCCCCCTCTCCTCCCTTTCTACACCTAACCTTACACACCCCTTTCTTTTCACCCATTTTTTTGTTTTCTTTCCACATTCTGCTTTCCCCCCTCATCTCCCATACAAACCTTTCATCTCCTTACTATCCTACATTAACTCTTACACCATAATTTATTAACACCCTCTTGGCACATTTGACTCTGGCTGTCGCAGTGCCATTAAACTTCAACAACCAAACCAACTGCATCCTCACCAAGCAATTTGTTACAGTACTTAGTTTGACACTAGCTAGGTTTTTGTTACTTTTCCCATATCCCTGCTTTACCCATGCCAATTTGGGTTTGGCATTTAATTTATTGACACAATTGTCAAACCGCTCACAATCTGTATAGGCCTACCGTACACAGTACGTTCAATAAAAGTTTTCAGATTTTAGTATTGAATTTAGGTAGCACGGAACTAATAAGGTATCACTCCGCCATTGAAAAATGAGAACCCTTAGAGAAAAGGCTAATAAAAATATTTTCGAGAGGTCCCACTTCATGAGACAGAAAGCTAAGAAGTTAAACTATTTTACCATGGACCCATACCCAAATTTGAGTGATTTAATGAGGGTGAATTAATACCTCTTCACTTCAGCCTCAAAAAAAAAAAGGGCCAGAACCTTTGGTGACCCCTATGGAAAGTACCCTCATCCAAGAGATATTAGATGGTGCTATTTGGAAAACATCACAAAAGATCCCAAATCAATAACATTCTGGTACAAAAAGGACCCCGAACTTGACTCTTTCATCATAGGCTTCAATGGGGAAAATATTTAGTTCCGTGCTACCTTTAAGTGACTTTGATTTGATCTGAGTCACATGCACAACAAGGTTGTTTGACCCAAGTTAAAAAAATAGCTGATTTTCCCAAAAACAGGAAGTACTTGTGATCGATTATACATTTAAACCAATGTTTTTATCCTCAATTCTCTGTAAGGTCACAGAAACGCTGGAAGAAGGAACGTGTAAAGAAAACATGTTTCTTGCCACTGCGCATACTTAAAGACAATTTTTGCATTCTTATTACCTGACATGATTGCTAAGTAGGACAATTGATATTGTCAAGGTAATGGATAGATAGATACGTGGATAGACATTGACTTCCTTGTTTCAAAGTATCATAAGAAATTGTGATATAATTGTTGTAGATAAGGCAATCCTTATTTGGCAATCCCAATTTTTAATAACAGATGTCTCACTTTCAATTTGATATTAGAAATTGTCATCAAAACCATAGGCGTACAGGACAGTTTCATTTGGTAGGGGGGCAGAAGAATTTTTGCCCGAATCCTCCAATCTTGCCCTAATTAAACACAGTTTATGAATATGCTTATAAAATCCACATTTCATGTTGACACAATGCCAAATCATTTGCTTTTAAACAACAAACAACTGAACAAAGCTTTTAAAGATCATATTTATATCTTTAACAAAATTTCTTTTATACAGAAAATATTAAAGTCAGTTTTTTTTAACACAGCTTTGCCCAAATTTTGATACCCATTTTCCCGAATTCTTGGGTGCCCAAAATTTTTGGGGGACAGTCTGCACATTTCGGCCAAGTGATTTAAATTATTGATATTGATATTTTCTGTATTTGTTTGGTTCATATTTCATTAAATTATGTAGTTAGCTGTGAGCGTTAGGGTTGGAAAAACCTCTCGCCTGTGTACTACTATAGGCGAACATAAATCAATTGTGGCAAGTAGAAATATTATGATATACAGTGGTACTCGCCACACTTAATTAAGCATTGCCAAGTTCGGCGAGCGACTTTCTTTGGTATTTTACCAACCCTGCATTAACCCATATTTTTCGTAAACCACACATTAAGTTTTGTATTCTAGTGATACGTTATCTCAGTTGAATTCCAAAGGTGAGGATAAAAATAAGGAAAGAAAGACACAAGTCCGGTAAAAAAACAACAACAAAACATTTAAATTATTATGATTATACTGTACTTAAAGATTAAACCTTTCAAATTGGCATTAAAAGCCGATATTACATCAGCAGGTCAGGGGTCAATTTTTTTGTGTATGGGCACATTCTATATCCAGAGAATTCTCCCCTGACTATATGATGTCATATCTATGCATAATCAAGAAATCTACTTTACAGTATACTGTAGTTCTCAATAACCTGAAGGTTACGTACCTTTTGTCATGAATACCTAAATTAAGCACGTACCTTTTGTCATGAATACCTAGATTAAGCACGTACCTTTTGTCATGAATACCTAAATTAAGCACGTACCTTTTGTCATGAATACCTAGATTAAGCACGTACCTTTTGTCATGAATACCTAGATTAAGCACGTACCTTTTGTCATGAATACCTAAATTGAGCACATACCTTTTGTCATGAATACCTAGATTAAGCACGTACCTTTTGTCATGAATGCTTAAATAAAGCACGTACCTTTTGTCATGAATACCTAGATTAAGCAGTACCTTTTGTCATGAATACCTAGATTAAGCACGTACCTTTTGTCATGAATACCTAAATTAAGCACGTACCTTTTGTCATGAATACCTAGATTGGGCACGTACCTTTTGTCATGAATACCTAAATTAAGCATGTACCTTTTGTCATGAATACCTAGATTAAGCACGTACCTTTTGTCATGAATACCTAGATTAAGCACGTACCTTTTGTCATGAATACCTAAATTAAGCACATACCTTTTGTCATGAATACCTAGATTAAGCACGTACCTTTTGTCATGAATACCTAGATTAAGCATGTACCTTTTGTCATAAATACCTAAATTAAGCACGTACCTTTTGTCATGAATACCTAAATTAAGCACGTACCTTTTGTCATGAATACCTAAATTAAGCACGTACCTTTTGTCATGAATACCTAGATTAAGCACGTACCTTTTGTCATGAATACCTAAATTAAGCACGTACCTTTTGTCATGAATACCTAGATTAAGCACGTACCTTTTGTCATGAATACCTAGATTAAGCACGTACCTTTTGTCATGAATACCTAGATTGGGCACGTACCTTTTGTCATGAATACCTAGATTAAGCACGTACCTTTTGTCATGAATACCTAGATTAAGCACGTACCTTTTGTCATAAATACCTAAATTAAGCACGTACCTTTTGTCATGAATACCTAAATTAAGCACGTACCTTTTGTCATGAATACCTAAATTAAGAATATCATACAAATATCAAGAAGAATTAATTGTTTCATTGCTTTAGGAAATGAATAGATGTCACTTTAATTCCATTTGATACTGTCAATAAGGATATTTTTTGTGTTTAATTGATGTAAAAATTTGATCAAAAGGTCACTTGAAAGGTGTGGCTTAAAGGAGCACTAGACTGAAAAGTGAGGGCGCTCATTTTTGAGAATTTCACAGATATATTGTCTACAACAGATCCATAAACTTCATGCCTGCATAGCCTACAGACGACATGAGGGCAAAGGTCACTTGAATATTTATATTAACCAGAAAATTGCTATACTGTTGCGTATTAGATAAGCATTTCATTTTGGGGGACCCCTCAAAATGCACCCTCACTTTTCAGTCAAGTGCTTCTTTGATACAGTGGCATGCAGGACACCGCAACAGCAACTATTTTAGCTGAAGATGTACAGTACATGTGCATACTATACTGTATACCATGAAAATTGGAAAAATTTCATCAAAATTGGTTGTAGAGGGAAGCATGATGAAGAAAGGAGATGATATTATCCGGAGGATTTTTCTGGAAGAACTCAGCAATTTAATTCTTCTCTTCCACCCCCTCTCTACTTTGTTTTTGTTTCAACCATGCACCTCCCCTCTAGATCACAGCTTTCTGACCTTTTGTTCTTGAATTTCTCTCATTCTCCCCCTGTTTCCTTACCTTCCTACCTCTAGAATGATTTGACCTCTCACGCACAATTTGACCCTCGTTGTCATGGTGCCGTGAAGCCCTCATCAAACAAACAAACAAACAAAATTGGTTGAAATTTGAAACTGAACCATTTTTGAGCATTTTAAATTTTGAAGGTTTATTGTAATAAATTTTGCGATTGTTATGTAAATGTTCGAACATTGTTGATCAACATCATAAAGAGAAAACCTATGAATTTCCACTTGTCTACTGTTTATAAATCCTTCTACACCGTTTTGAAAGGAATATTCCCATGGGATTTATTTTTAGCTCCACTATTCTTTGAATAGTGGAGTTATTCTACTACCCCTGGCCTCGGCGTCCGCTAAAGTTTTGGTTAAAGATTTGGTTAAAGTTTTCATAACTTAAGTTATGAATGGTTTACATTCATGTGACTGGGCATAGGGGTAAGAGGACATGGGTACTGATCAAATGAGCATGATTGGCAGGATATGTGTGCATACTAATTAGCTTATTTGCATAACAACAAAACTATTTGTCAGGTTAAAGTTTAGGTAAAAGTTTTGGTTCAAGTTTTTGGTTCCAAGTTTTCATAACTTATGAATGGTGTACATTCATTTGACTTGGCATAGGGGTAGAGGACATGGGTACTGTTCAAGTGAGCATGATTGGTTTTTTTTTATTGGCATACTGATTAGCTTATTAGCATAACAATGAAAATATTTGTCAGGTTAAAGTTTTGGTTTAAGTTTTTGGTTCCAAGTTTTCATAACTTATGAATGGTGTACATTCATGTGACTTGGCATAGGAGTAGAGGACATGGGTACTGTTAAAGTGAGCATGATTGGGTTTTTTTTATGGGCATACTAATTAG
Source organism: Chiridota heheva (assembly GCA_020152595.1). Lineage (NCBI taxonomy): Eukaryota > Metazoa > Echinodermata > Holothuroidea > Apodida > Chiridotidae > Chiridota > Chiridota heheva. The sequence goes on from JAIGNY010002044.1 coordinate 432,943, forward strand.
CTCATTAGCATAACAATGAAAATATTTGTCAGGTCAAAGTTTTGGGTAAAGTTTTTGGTTCCAAGTTTTCATAACTTATATATGGTTTACATTCATGTGACTTGGCATAGGTAGAGGACATGGGTACTGTGCAAATGAGCATTGTTAAGGGCTTGTGTGTGCATACTAATTAGCTTATTTGCATAACAATAAAAATATTTATCAGGTTCAAGTTTGGTAAAAGTTTTTGGTTTAAGTTTTCATAAATTAAGTTATGATTGGTGTACATTCATGTAACTAGGCATAGGGTACTGTTCAAGTAAGCGTGATTAGGGTTGTGTGCATACTAATGAGCTTATTTGCATAATGAAAATATTTGTATCCATGATATCTCTTAAATTAAAGTGGATGTGGGGATTTTGTTTGCACAAATAATCATATATGTGAAGAGCATTGTCTACACTTAATGTTGAGGTGAAGTGTGCATATTAATTATGTTATTTGCATAACAATAGATTTTCGTACAAAATGTTTAACATTCATGAACGCATAATTTGAGTTATGAATGATGTACATTCATGTAACTTGGCACAGGGGTAGAGATCGGTACTGTTCAAATAAGCATGATTGGGCGGTTGTGTGTATGCATACTAATTAGCTCATTTGCATAACAATAAAATATTTGTATCTATGATATTTCTTAAATTAAAGTAGGAGTGTGGATTTTGTTTACACAAATGATCATACATGTGAAGACTATTTTCTACACCTAATGGTGAGGTGTAATGTGCATATTAATTAAGTTATTTGCATAACAATAGACTTTTGCATAAAATATGCCACCTTAAATAATAACTTGGTACTTGTTACAGGGATGGAGGACATGGGTACTGTTCAAATGAGCATGATTTGGGGTTGTCTGTGTAAATACTAATTAGCTTATTTGCATAACAATGAAAATATTTGTATCTATGATATCTCTTAAATTAAAGTAGGAGTGGGGATTTTGTTTCACACAAATGATCATATATGTGAAGACCATTGTTTACACTTAATGGTGAGGTGTAGTGTGCATATTAAGTAGGTTATTTGCATAACAATAGACTTGCATACAAAATATTTAACCTGAGACAATAACTTACCATTTGGTTCAGTGGTAAAGGGCATTGGTGCTGTTCAGTTAAGCATGGTTGGGGGATTGTGTGTGCATAATAATTAGCCTATTTGCTTAGCAATGAAACTATTTGTATATGTAGTATCTCTTGAATTAAAGTGGGTATGATGATTTTGATTAAACAAATGATCATACAGTATATGTCAAGAGCATAGTTCACACTTAATGGTGAGGTATAGTGTGCATTTGCTGCAATATGTTTGACCTGAGATCAAAAATATATGGCTTATGACTTACTATTCTTCACATTTCTAGTTTTGTTATGATATTAATATTCTTGACATGAATAGCAATCAAAATGTTTGTCTTGCCATGAATAAAGAAGTATTAAATAAAAGTATCCTGCTTCTAAAGAATGTTGAATTAGGGGTTTGGGAAATAGAAACAATAGGCAGAATGTGGGGTAGAAGATGACATGATGATAAAGTAGCTGAAGGAATTAGGATGAGGTCATGTGGGACAGGGTGGAATTGTATGTACACGTAGGGCAGGGTGCGGTTGGAAAATGGTCAGGATGTATTGGCATGTTAGACAGGGTTTATTGGCATGTAGAACAGGGTGGGTAGGCATGTGGAAACAGTATGGGTTGGCATGTGGAACAGGGTGGGTTGGCATGTGGAACAGGGTGGGTCAAAATGTGGGACGGGGGAATGGCATGTGATGGGATGTCATCTGATTTCAATTGTGATGGCATATGGGTTATGCAAGTAGTGGAATGACATACAGTATCTGGTTTTCAGGTGCGATTGCATGGAGTATAGATGTGGAATGACATTTGGGACAGGTTGGGATGGAATGTGGGTCAGTCTGGAATATGCATTATTAGCGGTGAGGGGATTTGTATTGTTTCCAATGTGTAGTTTGTCATACGTTAAGCAATATTGTTTCACATAATTTTGCTTTAATGTTATTGTACATTTTCATGCTTCTTGACTTTGCTTGGCACACATATTTTTGTTAAATTGGATGTTGTATTGCAATCCATGATGTAGTTCTGGGAATGTGTAGGGGGTGGGGTTGGGTACAGGTTGGAAAGAGGGTTGAATTCGTTCTTTCATTGACATTGGCAAGTGAGGGCCTTTCCTTTCTTTGTTATTAAACTGATAGAACTAAAAGAGGTGTTGTAGATATAAAGACTACTAGGTTTTACATGTTTTCTGAGTTACTGGGTGAGGTAACCTTGCATTTTTTTTGTCTTAAAGTATTAGAGCTGTGAATGTTTAGGGATTTTAGTAACGTGTACACTCCAAAACAAGCGAGCGTGTATCATACAGTACATGCGTGTAATACCATAATTTTCGGAAATACACCAAAATTGCTCCAAAACTACGAGGCGAATTAAAAAAATCGCGCACCTAGTATGGCAAAAGTACTGACTCCATTGCCCAAATAGATGCTGAGTTTTGCTTTCCAAATTGTAAAAAGTTTACTTCTACAATAAATCATCATTTCTATGGAACATAAGCCACTGCTCCAAATGTAAAGACTGAATTGTATTTGGCATTTTGAGCTCTTCTGGTAAATATAAAATCTCTACCTGTTCACAAAAAGCACATCAACTTATTGTGTAACTGTCAATGATTATGTTCCACACATCCTATTAATCATACCAAGTTATTTTTCTGACATATGCTGTAGCAACAGTTTACCCTTCCTGTATCATCTCACTCAATTCGGCATCCGTTTATAAACCTTACAAATGGTATAAGGTCATATTGTTATTTAGAATAACAACTCTTTCGTCATATTACGAACGAACGGAACGTAGTGAACTTGAGTATTTTCATAACTGCATAATCAATTTTTCTGTGGATTGCCACTTCCTGCCAATTGTCATTGTGTTTGTACACTCTGTGGTTCTCCTATTGATGTTTATTCAAAAGAGTGGCAATGAAGAAAAAAAGTCAGTCAAATACGAGCAATTAAATCTCGCCCAATTTTGATTTGGTAAAGTGATTGTGGCATAGTACTACTGTATATGCTGTTTTACAGTGTGTTTTTATTTTAGGGGAGGAGGGTACGGATGCAACCGTTTGTGGTTTAACTGATAAACAATCGCTAATAATAGTTTAACGATGCAAAAATGATTTGTTTCGCTCACACCAAATTTTGCCTCAATTTTTTTTCTTCAAATTCCATTCAGCAATGTTTAACGATTTAGATTTACTTTGTGAATCAATTGTAAAAAGTGTAGAATCTTTTTTTATCCTAAATTGCATCATCAATGATTTTGAAATTTCAACGCGGCATGAGGAACTCCTGAAAGTCATCACATTCACAATTTACACAGGAAGCTACAGCACTGTATGTAATCATTATCACTCCTAACCTAATCAGACCCCTAGCTTTGCTGTTTTATAGGGGCAGCCTGCCCTGCCCCTCCATGGACCCACCCTTTCCCCTGGGGGTTTGCCCTTCCCCCTGGGGTCCGCCCTGCCCCTTATGAGAAAATAATGATAAACAAATTATATTTATTTTGTTTAAAGTTTTGTTTATTTTGTTTATTTTTTTAATCTATCTTAATTAACCTCATAAATAAATACCTTACATGAATACAGAATACAGAATGACAGCATAGTAAGCAATTGTCCTGTTTGGCTCTTGAATGGTCCTTATCAACCAGAATAGTTTCATTCTTGAGGTATGATTTATATAGCTAAAATCCCAGAGCTTCTTCATCATGGGATTGAGCCCTAAAGGGTCCCCAGGACCTCATGCCGAAAAGACACAGCGCTTTGTGTGCGCATTACTGTGCCCCTCAACAAGTCTAGCACCCTGCCCCTTTTTAGATCAAGCTAGAGGTCTGCTAACAGGGGGGCAGCGTGTCCCTCAACCCATTAAACATCAGTAGGCATAATGCACTTGTCAGTTGTATGGCTCCTTCCTACTACTTCTGGCAATGTCAGTCAAATGTAAGTCATTGATATATAAAATAGTGACTCACATGTGCATCATTGTACCAAATTGTCAGTCACAAGAGTGACTCTAGAGTGGGTCAATTTACTTCAGACCCATTGACTTTGTACAGAGGTGATTGATTTGGGATATTAAAGTCATTTCACAAAAAAACGTCGGTTACCTAAGTGACTGAGGGGTGCGTCAATGTACATGTCTTGTCCACCCACTTTGGTGCAATGACTCACCTTGCCTGGGGGTGTAGAGGTGAGTCACACAATTGACAAGTGCATAATAGCTTGTTATTAGTATGTCAATAAATTTGTATTCAAAATTTGACAATTTTCGCGCAACTAGCATACTGTACCTCTGTATTGCCCTTTTCCTGGGCCTGACTTCATGATCGTACGTATGCACAAAACATAGCAAGACTATACACGTGCACAATCAAATAAAAAGTAGGTGGTTTAAAAACAAATTAAATCCAACATGCACATGATTCTTAAACATTAATTTCAGGCCTACTGGCAGAAACAAGTAGGCCCCTATGGAAGAAAGTTTACACTCAATGCCTGTCGCTGCTCCAGCCTATATATATACACATACTGTGTGCATATCCGTACTACAGTACATGTAGTACATACTGGTCCGATATCAGCGGCAGCTCAGTGAATTTGTTTCTGGAATAGCTTGGAAAGTACAGTATTCTATGCATAAGGAGAGCCCGGAGCTCCGCCCACTTAAAGAAATATGATAGCGAGTCTAAAACTGACCATTTCCGTCAAGTTAAAAGACATTACTCGAAAGGATGTAGCGTTCTTACCCATATTGACACTAACACTTCTCTTGCAAGCTACATGATTCAATCAGATTTATGTGTGTAGCTGGGTCATGTGGTAACTTGCTGAAAACAATGGGATATTGCACAATTTCCCCAGGTATGTCAGTTGCCTTCATACCACTGGATGTAAACAGTGTACATGGTTACACACAATAGGTGGTGTTTTGGGCAATTCAAGTCAATGGCTATCGACCAAATATTGATTTATGTTTTGGATTTTAATGGAAATATCACTTGTTTTTATTTGTGTGGAGGCATTTTTTTAGTAGTCTGGTAAGTACAGTATGTTGTGCAAAATAAAACAATTTATCAAAGCAAGATAACATGATGCCAATGCTTTATTAAGTGTGGCAACACCTCACCATGGCTTAATTAAGTGTGCCGACACTGGCGAGTAACACAATATATTATAATATTTTTACTCGCCCATGGCGAGCAAGCTGGCCCTGAGAGGATTTCACCTTCCTTGTTGCATGTTTTCTACCCGGTTGGGAGGTAAATGAGGGAAATTATAAGCATAAAATTGAATTTGTTGTTGTTGTAAAATTGAAGGAAAAAGTGTTCTATGCTAGCTTGACCATGTGGGGAAAGGTTGTATGCCAATTAATAACCCATGATAGCCTTCACAGGGAGGAAAGGGCTCATCATTACAGGAAGTGATTCCTGCATAATGAACAGATCATTTCAGTGATTAAGTTCATGGTAAACAATTAACTTTGTGAATGTTCAATTTGAATTTAGAGAAGAGGAAGTGTGAGTAAAGGTATTTCCTCCTGTCGGTGTAATGCTGACATAACCACATTGTTTATAGGGAAGTTCGAAAAGGCACTTGGTCAGTTGCAACACAGAGTCAAAGATTTCCAACGAGATGAAATATTATGTGGAGTATATACTGATTTGAGGGGATATCGTGTTTTTTTAATACTTTTGGAATTTAAGCTTTGGAGAAACAATTGCTGTGGTACATTCTTGAAAGAAGCACAAAAGGGTAAACTCTTCATAATTATTCTGTTGATTTGATTCATGTTTAAAGAAGCACTAGACCGAAAAGTGAGGATGTATTTTTGGGGCCCCCCTTCCTCAGAATTCAAAAGCTTATTCAGCATGCAACGGTATAGCAATTTTTTTGGTTAATACAAAAATTCAAGTGACCTTTGCCCTCACGTCATCTGTGGGCTATAGAGGCATAAAGTTTATCGATCTTTTGTTGATGATATATCTGTGAAATTTTTCGGTCTAGTGCGCCTTTAAGGAATCGGTTATAAAAAGTTAATTTATATAAATATATAAAAGAATCAATAAAGGGATAGTTCAGGGGTTGGGCAAGTCACATCTCATAAGACAGGGATTGGGCAAGTCACATCTCATAAGTCAGGGGTTGGGCAACACATCTCATAAGTCAGGGGTTGGGGAAAGTCACATCACATAAGACAGGGGTTGGGCAAGTCACATCGCATAAGACAGGGGTTGGGCAAGTCACATCTTATAAGACAGGGGTTGGGCAAGTCACATCGCATAAGACAGGGGTTGGGCAAGTCACATCTCACAAAAAGCATTCAAAAATCTTATTCTGTAAAAGATATAAATGTTTAAAGTTTGGTATCATTTGTGTAGAAACAACTGAAGTCAAGACTATATGTGAAGTCATAGCCTTAGATTCCTCAAAGTCTTTATGTATTCTATCATATTTGTCCTGTGATTTTGTGGCTTAACAACCATTGGATATTGTCAGAAAAGTAGTAAAACAGAATCTAGTAAGGTTAATCATAATTTACCACCTGAAGAAAGGTCCAGGAAATATAATTCAAATAGTAAAAAAGTAAACTTAATTTTCTTCAAAATACATTGAATAATTGTTAAGAATGTGAGGATGAGGGCTCCAACCTTCCATAGTAGACTTACTACACGAGTCATTTCTACACAGATAAGACAGAGTTTTAAACTTTAATGGCTCATCAGCGGAATAAGATTTTTGAATGCTTTCTTCACCATTTTGTTATTTTTAAAGTCCTTCTTGATATAAGATACGTTTGCTTGACTACTGAACTAAACGTTCAATTTAAACTGGAAGGTACATTAGTGCGTAAGTATTGTATGTATACAGGGAAGTACTTGCATGCTCAAAATCTCCTTGAAATAAAAATGCAACGTACCTGGACAATGTGGAAAGATAAATACGCTTCCGGAAATTTTTGTATACAATCTAAACATTAAATATCCGAGGAAAATATTTTAGGTTAGTTCTTAAAAGATATAATTTAGCGGTTTTGTATGAGTTTTTCGAGAAAAATCCTCCAAATAAAATTATCTCCTTTCTTCATCATGCTTCCCTTTACAAGCATATTTAATTCTCCTCTTCCACCCCCTCTCTACTTTGTTTTTGTTTCAACCATGCACCTCCCCTCTCGATCACAGCTTTCTGACCTTTTGTTTTTTAATTTCTTTCATTCTCCCCCTGTTTCCTTTCCTTCCTACCTCTAGCATGATCTGACCTCTCTCTCCCCCTGTTTCCTTTCCTTCCTACCTCTAGAATGATCTGACCTCTCAGGCACAATTTGACCCTCGTTGTCGTGGTGCCGTTAAGCCCTCATCAAACAAATAAACAAACAAACAAATACATTGCATTGAATACTGCAATCTCCTTATATTCTACATTTTGGAATCATTTAGAGCGAGTATTGATTCCTCCATGGCCTACAGGGTAACTATTTTTCAGGATGTGTATAACAGATTGCAGACAGTAAACTGTGAATATTGTGTATTAAAACAAAAGCGTATAAACCAAAGCTTATAAGCTTAAAAACCAAAGCTTATAAGCTTTACTTACCAATGATCCCTCTGCATGGAGAAATCTTGTGGTCCACTGCTTTGCAGCTGAAGGATGATGATGATGATGATGATGACGAGGAGGACGAGGGGAACGACGAGGACGAGGAGGACGATGAACCAGCATGATCTTTACCTTTACCCCTGGATGCCTAAATAATTTGTAGATTGGAATTTCGGACCTACGTGCACAAAAAAGTCAAGAACTTTTAAAAGGTTCCAAAAATATAAAGGATTAGTTCAATGGTCAAGCATGTCTATTTTATATAAAAGAGGACTTCAAAATAAACAAAATGATGAAGAAAGCATTTAAAAATCTGTGAAAACCTGTGAATCAGCAAAGCTAGGGGTCTGTTGTATAAAACCGTTTTTCATCCGAATTTCATCAATATGTACAGTAAGTGTGGCCTAATATGGTTTTGCTAAAAAGAAGTTGTAAACATGGTGTAAGTATCTCAAAAAGGACAAACTGGATTCACGTCATGTGCTGTACACAGATAACCCATAGTCTGTAGATGTGCCCTATTGTTTTTTTTATAGTGATGTCATACACATAATGAGTAGGCGGGGCCTAATGTAAAATTATAGAAATGCTTATATTTTAACAATCACATGGACAAACTGGATTCACGTCATGTGCTGTACACAGATAACCCATAGTCTGTAGATGTGCCCTATTGTTTTTTTTATAGTGATGTCATGCACATTAATGAGTAGGCGGGGCTTAATGTAAAATTATAGAAATGCTTGTATTTTAACAATCACATGTCTGTTTTTCACATTTTGTAGAATTATGATAGCTAGTTTGTACGTGTTCATTTATAATTTAAAAAAAGCATTGAATTTTGTTAATATGTATGGTGGGCGGGGCTTAATATGATTTTGCTGCAAAGAGCTTGTAAACACGATATCTCAAGAACGATTCATGTCATGCCAAATATTTTATGATATCCAATGACATAACACTTAATACAAAATCAATCAGCATGAAAAAAAAAAAGCATTGGAACCACAAAATCTTTTGGTTCTGGTTTATTTTTACACCTTTGCACTTCCTCTTTTGATCCCAGCTTTCTGGCTGTTAGCCACCAAACTTCTCTCATATTCTTCCTAATACTTTTTCCTACCTCTGATATAATCTAACCTCTCTGGCACAACTTGACCGTTGCTGTCACGGTGCGGTTAAGCCTCAGCAAACGAACAAACAAACAAACAAACATGAATAGTTTCTTCACCAATTTGTTTCTTTGGAAGTCTTTTTTCATAGAAGATAAAAAACTTGCTTGACCACTCAACTAATCCTTTAACCATTTACACATAAAATAAATGGAGTATAAAAATGATCCACACCCAGTTCAAAGTCTGTTAAATAAATCTGAATATTGTTTAATACATTTATTCAGATATTGTTGTTTAGTGATTGCTTACAGTCATAAATATAAGCATACCACACTGTATACATATTCAACATGTTTATCTTGCAACTTCCTGCTGTAAGAGAGGAAATCGATGAACTGTTTTGTGAAGATTAGTCCTTATAGGTCATGATGTGCAAATCATTTATTCAATGCAATATTTATCTTTACCTTTCGTTCATTTCCTAGTAAAAACAATGTGAGTGTATGATTGTATTTTATTGCCTGGGGATGATCATGTCTGATGGTATCACTTTCCTGTTAATTTGCCTCATAATAACAACCAAAACAATGTTTTTTTTATAGATTTTATCACAAAATTGTGCCAACTGCTAAAAAACTTAATTTTGAGAAAATATATGAAAATGATCAAATTTGATTTTTTTGGTGGTTAATGGATTATGGCATATTCTATATTTTTGCAGGAAGGAATGGGAATGGTGCTAGGGACCAATAACATGGTGCTAGGGACTAATCACATGGCGCTAGGGATGAAACACATGGTGCTATGGACCAATCACATGGTGCTAGGGACCAATCACATGGTGCTAGGGACCAATCACATGGTGCTAGGGACCAATCACATGGTGCTAGGGACCAATCACATGGTGCTAGGGACCAATCACATGGTGCTAGTGACCAATCACATGGTGCTAGGGACCAATCACATGGTGCTAGGGATTAATCACATGGTGCTAGGGACCAATCACATGGTGATAGAGACCAATCACATGGTGTTAGGGACCAATCACATGGTACTAGGGACCAATCACATGGTGCTAGGGACCAATCACATGGTGCTAGGGACCAATCACATGGTGCTAGGGACCAATCACATATTGCTAGGGACCAATCACATGGTGCTAGGGACCAATCACATGGTGCTAGGGACCAATCACATGGTGTTAGGAACCAATCACATAGTGCTAGGGACCAATCACATGGTGTTAGGGACCAATCACATGGTGCTAGGGATTAATCACATGGTGCTAGGGACCAATCACTTGGTGCTAGGGACCAATCACATGGTGCTAGGGACCAATCACATGGTGCTAGGGACCAATCACATGGTGCTAGGGACCAATCACATGGTGCTAGGGACCAATTACATGGTGTTATGGACCAAAAAAGTATTAAAGGATTAGTTCAGTGGTCAATCAAGTCTATCTTATATGAAAGAGTACTTTAGTATAGACAATTGATATAGTGAGGTAGGGGACAGGGACACTGGTGGCATCAATGAAATGATAAAAATGTCATTAAAATTCTAAAATATTAATTACAATTGAAATAGTAGAGATTAAAGTAGCAACAGAAAAAAAATCCAACATTTCTGATTTCTAAATGTGGAAAAATTTACAATAGAAAAGTAGCTTCATGAAAAACATCACATATTTTCACTAAGTGTTTCAAATGGTTTTGTCCATTGTTGTAGGTCTCTTAACCCTTACTCTCCCAAGGTTCCAAAAATAGAATAAGCTATTTCTGAAATTTTTGGAAAGAGGATTTTTTTAGCACTTTCTGTTCCATTTGTACCAAAACAAGTTCGACTTTTATGAAAGCTAACATGTTGAACTTTCCAAAAATGTGCATATTTTTGAACTCAAATATGCAAATTAGGTCATTGAATTAGCATATTAGGTCTCCAAACATTCTATCTTTATGACACGCTTGTGCCTTGTGGCTAAATAGCAAAAAAATATGGATATAATTTCTGAATCGTCCTTGGAAAGACCTTTCATTTGATACTATTCATGGATTTTTAGGAATCAGAAGAAAAAAATGACGCAAATATGAACAATTTGGTACATTTTGACCTAAAAATTATCCCCCGATTCTGTGAATAATCTATCTAATAGTGTATGGCACTAAATTTTCCAAAAAAAATGCATTTTCCCCTTCTATGATGTCCAAAACTAATAGAATGCAGAAAAACAAGGTGTTTACATCATCATTTGCAAAAAATAAAATAAGAAATTATGCAAATGATATGCAAATTAGGTCATTTACCTCATTTATTATGCACAAAAGTGTTTTTTGTTTATTTCTGACCCAATTTCAGCCATTACAAGCTTCACAGCTACTTTTATGTGTGATAGACTATGCTGATTATCTATTAGACACTTCTGTTCATTCCACATGGAATTCATAAGAAATGTTTGCCGAAAAGGTCCAAATTTGTAAAGTCTTCTGCTATACCTTGTTGCTGCAAATAGAATTAAAAAAAAAAAAAGAAGAAATTGCAACTATATTCATTCAACTTACTTTAGTTTGGTCTTCCCATAACCAGTTACCGAAGACCTCGTGTCGATCCCGGTCACTCTCCACCAGTGCTTCCCACAAATGATAGTCTTTATCGGCTGCAGGGATGACCTTCGACCGTTGTATCTCCTGCAGCCGAGCGTTCCGCTCTTCCTCCCTGGTTTTGAAGGCAGCTTTTTCCGCTGCAGTCGGATTTTGTTTGAGTGGTGATGGTGGCGAGACTGCAGCGGGCGGAAGGCCTGGAAGAGGGGCCTGGGCTCATCTTCAACGGTCTGTCCCTCTTCCTCTTGGGTTGGGGAGTAGCGGGCGGCTCCTCCTCTTCAAGCATACACATAACATGTTATCGCATAACATGTTATTGTGGTTTCTAGTAGCAAGCGGCTCGTCCTCTTCAAGCATACGCATAACATGTTATCGCATAACATGTTATTGTGGTTTCTAACCTGCCCCACAATTTTGTGGTAACCGTGGGGACAGACTTTTACAGCCGGGAAGCCCGGGGGTACATACAGGGGTCCAAAATGTTTGTTTTATCGATCTAGTCATCACCACAACAGTGGCATAGCCAGGGGGAGGGGAAAAGGATCATGGTCCCCAAAAATGGGGCATCAAAATAATGTACCGGTGCAAGGCCTATATACAAGCATTTTCCTCTAAATGGGCCTGGGGCACCCCCAACATGTGTATTTTGCCCTAACATGGGACCCCTACTCCACTTTTCCCCATAAGATTGTGATTTCGGCCCCTGAAATAATGGAACTTGGATTTTGTGTAATTGGAAATACACATATTTTAGTAGGCCTAAATTTACAATTTTGCCATTGGGAAATACATATATTTCAGTCCATTTAGAAATGTTATTATTGGGGTTCAGCTTTCATTTGTTTCATCCGGGCTATTATAGAAAGGACTTAAATCCTTTTTTTTATATGTGATTTTAGTGTCCCTTTGTTTCTCGTAACAAGCAAAAAATCCCTGCTAATTTATCATTATAATTCTATAAGCCTTATTTTATTACTACACATTTACAATGTAGTACTTTCGCTATTTTTGGAAGAAAACACTCACCAACTCCGTAATTTGGAAGAGATCACTATCCATCTCAGCAGGCTCTATATTCTCCTCTTCCTCAATCTGGTCGAGTTCTGGTACATCTTCTTCATCAGAAGTATCTTCCGACCCCTCTGAGTCATCATTATTCTGAAGAAAACATAGGAGTTGGAAGGCACGTTCGACGTTGTTACTTGCATCTCGCCATTTTGTGATGTCGAATGTGCGAGGGAAAAAAAAAAAAAAAAAGACGCAAATTGACGTCATCATCAGAGACCTTTTAGGCAAGTAGAGGGGGTGCATCTGTTATTGTAATAGTGCGTCTGAACGATCTATTTCTCCTCTATCCGTAGAGATTTTAAAAATTCAATACAATATTTGGGCCTTTTTATGATTTTTGATCAAAAAGGTCCAAAATGGCCCGAAATCACAAATTTTGGCATATTTTCTTCAAAAAACACAAACATTGACCAAGTACAAGTAAAAATCGTGTAGCAACCAACAATTCAAACTATCTTTATACTTTACCTGAAGAAAAAAAAATAGAAAAATATTCACGTATGACATTCGTCTTTCAAAAAAACAAAACAAAAATGGCGTTTTTTAAAATAATGCACTTTTTTGTAACGATTTTACCCAAAATGTTTCAATCTAACCCCCCAACAAAATAACCATATTATGAAAGATCTATTCAATCTGGTTTGAAGGAACTTATTTGCAGCTCTATAGGATTTTGGGAAGGTACTCAAAATGTTTTTTGGAAAATGGATCGTAACTGTCACGGTCACCGTAAGGGTAAGGGTTAAGTCAGGATTTTGTTTTGTTGCTCTCTGTTGTACTTTTTCAATCATATCAATGTGTTTTCTCAAAAACCTATTCCATATCTGATTGGCATATTCTAAATGAGGACCTACAAGACTTGTATACAAAAGTGTGAATGTCTTGCAATCCAAGTACATGAAAGATTTCTTAAGACTTTCAAATGAGAGCTTGTCATCTCTTGTAACTCCAATATCTTTTTCACTTTATGACTGTTCCATTGGATTGCCATTTTGAAACATTTTTTAATCATAGCTATCAACAGATGATCGATCAATTCTCATGGTTTTGCATTTTTCAGGATGGAAACAGCAGTAACATGACAATTAATTAGTGCTGTCACAAAATGGCTCTATTACGTATCGATTATCGTGGAGAAAAATATCGCAATATATCGTAACATTGCGATACTTTCTCAAGAAAACTGACTAAAGACACATTGTTTATATCACTAACGTTATATGTTCATGGAGTTACAATTACTCCATGATATGATGAACGCAAGAAAATATTATTTGCAGATCTAGCAGACGACATGATTGAATCACGCACATTGTTTGGTAATTCAGCCAACATGACCATAAATTATCAAAGTGAGAGCTCGAGTAGCACATTCTAGACCAATTTTTGTTCTTTTTGCCAACTTACATCGATGCGTGCCAGTGTGTGGTGACGGAGCATGATTTTTAATTAGTTTTTTTTATGTTTCTTGATTATTTTGCCCGTTTTTAATGGCCTAAACTTGACTTCAGATTAAAGGATTAGTTCAATGGTCCATCTTATATGAAAGAGAACTTCAAAAGAAACAAAATGGTTAAGAAAGCATTGCAAAATCTTATTCCGTTAAGGAGATATTCAAGTTTAAAGTTTAGTATTATTTCTGTAGAAACAACTGAAATCAGACTAGTTGTGATGTCACAGCCTCAGATTACTTTTATGTATATTAAAGAAAGTTTATTTAATTTTTTTACTATTTAAATTATTTTTCCTTAAATTTTCTTCAGGTGGTATATTATGAATACCCTTCCTAGATTCTGTTTTGCTACTCTTTTTTTACATATTCCATGGTCTTTAAGCCACAAAATCGCAGAACAAAATATGATAGAATACTGTACATAAAGACTGAGGAATCTGAGGCTATGACATCACAATTAGTCTGATTTTAGTTGTTTCTGCACAAATAATACTGAACTTTAAACTTAAATATCTTCTTAACAGAATAAGATTTTGAATGCTTTCTTCACCATTTTGTTTCTTTTAGAGTTCTTGTTCATATAAGATGGACATGCTTGACTACTGACTAATCCTTTAAGTACCGTAATGTTAGAATTGTAATGTAGGAAGTAGCCTAGCCTAATTGCGCGAAAATTTCTCAGTTGAATATTAGTTTTTGTAATCGTGATATGTCGCGAGAGGCATATTTCATGTCATGAGAATAAAGATATCGCGATAATCAATATGTCATGACAGCACTACAATTAATACAAATTTTGCAAATCGATCAGCTAATTTAAAAAAAAGCATCGGAAACACAAAACCTTTTGGTTCTGGTTCTGAAAATTGCCATCCTGCCCCATCTTCTGCTGCTCAAACGCATCAACTTCTCTGCCCTTCTCCCAACACATCTCTTGAGCATACTTATTTCTCTGCTCCAACATTTTCTATGACCTAAGCCCACTAGCCCCATCCAATAAAATGTCCAAACCTAATTATATATCCCTACCTTATAAATTGTCCCCACCAATAAAGTGTCGCTCCCCACCCAATAAAGTGTCGCTCCCCACCCAATAAAGTGTCGCTCCCCACCCAAAAAACTGTCGATCCCCACCCAATAAATGTCGATCCCCACCCAATAAAGTGTTGATCCCCACCCAATAAGTGCCGATCCCCACCCAATAAAGTGTCGATCCCCACCCAATAAGTGTCGATCCCCACCCAATAAAGTGTCGATCCCCACCCAATAAATGTCGATCCTCACCCAATAAAGTGTCGATCCCCACCCAATAAGTGTCGATCCCTACCTAATAAAGTGTCGATCCTCACCCAATAAACTGTCGATCTCCACCCAATGAATGTCGATCCCCACCCAATAAAGTGTTGATCCCCACCCAATAAGTGCCGATCCCCACCCAATAAAGTGTCGATCCCCACCCAATAAGTGTCGATCCCCACCCAATAAGTGTCGATCCCCACCCAATAAATGTCGATCCTCACCCAATAAAGTGTCGATCCCCACCCAATAAGTGTCGATCCCTACCCAATAAAGTGTTGATCCTCACCCAATAAAGTGTCGATCCCCACCCAATAAGTGTCGATCCTCACCCAATAAAGTTTTGATCCCCACCTAATAAGTGTCGATCCCCACCCAATAAAGTGTCGATCCCCACCCAATAAGTGTCGATCCCCACCCAATAAAGTGTCGATCTCCACCCAATAAGTGTCGATCCCCACCCAATAAAGTGTTGATCCCCACCCAATAAAGTGTCGATCTCCACCCAATAAGTGTCGATCCCCACCCAATAAAGTGCCGATCCCCATTCACTCTCAATTCATGCAGGTTTGTGTTTTAGTCTTTCCTCCACAGTGCTTCAAAATAATCCATAACTGTCTTTGTTAATTCGTCACTCACACACACAGGTGGTTTCATTACCTTGTAGCTCTGGATAGAAAAAGAGTAAATATTATGGTTCTATGCAAATTGTATTGTTGATTTTTTCCAGTGTAAAATCCAGTCAAAATCCAAACTAGAGCGTTACAACAGTATATCAAGCCATTGTGGTTGTTTACACAGTTCAAGGGTTTTGCACAGTACAATTGGAGCAAGGACAGCTAGAGAGAACTTTTTTACATTGTGTGAAATACTTTGATAAATTGCAGGGAAATTATTATTATTATTTCTTATCAGCACAGACACCTTGGCTAGATTAGGTTATTCATATAGTTTGTAGTTTTGGGAGATTGAAAGATGTATTATTATGGAGAATATGAATTAATGTGTGTTCAGGTTTTTGAGGAGTTACACTGTATGCCTACAGTATAATGTATGTAGGTATGTATGCACATTTATATAGCGCCTTTCTCCAAAAGGATACAAAGGAATGACCAGTTTAAGGAATGAAGGTCATTTTTTTTTCTTTTTGTGGCATGATTTTATGTTTTTCCTTTCTTACTTGTTACAGGAGTTTGTTGTTTCAACGCTGCGAATCCAAGGATTTTAATATTTTGTTCGAGGAAGGAATAAACCTGAAATTACCGCAAAGAAAGTCATTTTAAACCGCCAATTTGTGCCAGAGGTGTGATTCATTCCAACATTCATATCTCAAGATGCTGAATTGAGTGAAGATGACCAACCAAGTAAGGTAAGATTAATACACTTTATTCTGTTTCTATTCTCCTAGACCCCTGGAGCCTGTCCCCCCCCCCCCCTCCCTCCCCTCTTTCTTTCACCTTAAGTCCCCAACGTCTTAGGCAAGCCTTGGTCATACGGAAGGAAATGTTTGGGATTATTTTCTACAGTGCAGGGTAAATTCCTTAAGTATTTCATCTAAACATTTAAAATAGTTTCATATGAACTATAGTGTAAGATAACAAAGAAGTTAAAATCAGTTTATTTTCAAATGGGCAAATGAACCTTTATCCACGAACCTTACCCATTGCTCATTTTCAACTTTACATGTATATCCAAAACTGTATTAACACCATTGTGGCTGTTGTAAGACACTGGCGTAGCCAGAGGGGGGGCCACGGGGGCCATGGCCCCCCCCCCCAATCCCATATTTACACAAATTAAATTACACCTATATGCCTATGTATCGTACAGATGCGCATACATGAAATGCGAATCTCCCTGCATTCCCTGTAATGTAAATTCCTTGTATCCTTGTAAAACAAAACAAAAAATAATTCAAATTTTTAAATAAAATTTTGACGCAATTTCTAATTTGTCAAGAGCCGTGAACTTGCCAAGCCTGTTCTTACGCGATGACGATGGAAGATGGCGCCATTCTGCTACTGCTGCGATAACAAAGTACTACAAGTGCCCCATTATTTTGCTCAAAACTTTCTGGGGTGGGTAGACACGCCAGTGCACCACAACTGGTTATCAAAGGCCGTGGACATTGACTTGGTTGTCGATGTTATGTCTGTCCGCACGTCGTACCTGTGTTCTCGTCCGGTCGTATTAAGCGTTTGTGATAGCATTTGTACTATCATAACCGAATACGCAGGCGGCGACCCGTCATTGTAATTGTGTGTTCACTCTCTCTCTCTCTCTCAAAACTTTCCACAAATAGAACTTGAACTTGAATTTTGAAAATGTCACTTTTCCCATATGGTTTTTCAAAAACGAAAAGGGAAAACACGGATGAAGGTAATGTATGCCCAGTCCAGTAAATATATTAATATTATGTATACATAAGTGACCATTTGTTGTTCTTCTATCGTCTTTAATATAGGCTTAGTTCTACGAGTTTTATAAAACTATTTGTCATCGTCGGTGGGTGAAGCAAACACACATTTTTCATATCGTTCACAGTCCAGAAAAATAGGATGGCAGGAACAGAAAATGACGGAAATTTTAGGGTTACGTTTTTTCGACGTGAGTGGGGATTTACTTTTGAAGGACCGTATCTAAACTTCCCATGCTGATGCAACCTACCTATCATCCTCGATTCAAAATGAACTTATTTGCGTTGCTGGTGACATGATTAGGGAAAGTGTTGTTGCTAACATCAAAAAAGCACAGTTCTGGTCTATCATAGCTGATGAAACAATGGATCGCCAAAAAAGGGAACAAGTGGCAATTGTTATGAGATATGTTTCACCTAGCGATTCTGGAGTTAGGAGATTGCATGAGGACACAGTAATGGTAGTGGACTTGATTTCTGACATCAAATCTAATAATCCTGGTGAAAATGAGCATAATGAAATCAAGTTGAGTGGCAAAGCTATTGGAGAAACGTTGCTATGAAAAAATTTGTGAGCTCGGTTTGAATCTGTCTCTTTGTGTGGGACAAGGCTATGATGGGGCAGGAGCCATGGCCAGTGAACGGGTTGGTGCTTCAGCAACAATCAAAAAGGCAGCTCCATTGGCCTTTTATTTTCATTGCGCCATGCACTGTTTAAATTTGAGTGCTTCGCTGCAATCAAGGGTTCGAAATGCAGAAAATGTTGTGCGAGAAATTTCATCGACTTTTCAAGCAAGTGCAAAAATAAACGGATCTGTTGAAGAGTCTCATAGAAAGTGATTCTAGTATTTCCATGACCAAGAAGCACCTGATTACGTTATGCGAAACACATTGTGTGGAGCGACACACAGCAGTTGTAACATTTATGCAACTTTTGAGATATACACTAGATGCCTTATCAGAAATCAAATGCTGGGCATCACCTTGCGACAGAAACAAAGCAGAAAGCCTTGAAAAATCGGTGTGCAACTCAGAATTTGCAGTTGCTTTAGTCATTTTGGAGAAACTGTCAGGATTGATGCTACCAGTTTCCTGAGTCTTACAAACAGTGGGGGGTGATTTATCCCAAGCGTTAGCCTCAGTATACCGTCTCCAGTCTGTTCTCAAAGAATTGCGAAGTGAAGGGAGTTCCATGACCTGTATCAAAGGCAGAATCAGTCGCACAAGATGTGATGGAGGTGGAACTGCGAAAACCACGCATTGCAGCTAGAAGCTCATACCGATCAAATGCTCAAACATCGGACAACACCACTGAAGGCTATTACAGAGTCAACTTTTTTATCCAGCCACAGACTCCATTTTTGGAGACCTCAAGCACAGATTTGGACCACATCAACAACAACTTTTTTATCCAGCCATAGACTCCATTATTGGAGACCTCAAGCACAGATTTGGACCACATCAACAACAGATTATGAAACTTAACTACCTTGTACCAAATTGTATGGAATTCGCCAAACAAGCTGACGGTGAGAGGCAGTGGAATGATTTGACTCCTGCTATTGAGGTGTATGCAAGTTTGATCAGAGATCCTTTCATGATTGTTAAGGGCGAATACATGTTATGGAGGAAGAAATGGGAAAATGTTCCTGTCAAGTCCCGACCATCCTCATCCGTCTGTGCCCTGGATCATTGCTCTGAAATGTTTCTTAACATATCACTGTTGCTCCAGTTGCTGGCAACTTTGCCAGTGACTTCTGCATAGGCCGAGAGAGTCTTTTCAAAAATGAAAAGAACCCTTACAGCTATTCGGTCAACAATGACGGAAGCCCGACTGAAGGCACTTATTCTATTACAAATTCATAGGGCCCATTGCCCAGACGTGGAATCAGTTATCGACAGATTTGCCATAACATCAGCGCGGCGGTTGAATTTAAAATTATGATTTGGTAAGTTTGATTGACAAATCTTACTTCCAACCTTTCGACTAAAAGTCACAAGTAAGTACAATGCCACCTCACTCAACCTTTCATTTTTCAATATTCTGGAGTCAAAAATATTGGCCAGGTGTGCAAGTGTGATCAATGATCTTCTGTTTGCTTTACAAATATCTTCTTTTGACATGTACCACCCCCTTCCCCATAAAAACTCGGGAGGCATCAACCCAAACTGACCTTATATCGCCACGCAATAGAGTTTGAATAAATTGTACTTCGGCAAGTATGTGGCAGGGGCAGGTGGCACAGTTCCCCCCAATTTTTGGCAACCATGTATTCGGGCAAAATATACAGCAAAATTCTGGCAAAATTGTGAACAATCAAAGAAAAACAGCCTCAAATTTGCAAGTTTTTGGCCTGGGAAGTGCCATTTCCGGCAATCTATAGGCAGCATTTATTGGAAAAATTTCTCTGAACGCTACGCGCCAACCCATGGTGGCGCTCCGCTTAGATACTGCCACGGGTCAAAATTCATACCAATGAGTGGCCCCCCCCAAACAAAAAACCTGCCTACGCCAATGTTGTAAGATGGTTTTGCCCAATTCCTCCTCAACCCTCCTGCCAAATTGTTATTCTGACTATGACAGTTGGTTGTGGGTGGTACATGTATAGTAGGTCAAATCCGGTACAGAAATATCAGCTTGCAGTATGCCTGCGACAAACTAACAATTTTTAGCTTGCAGCACGCTTGCGACAAGCTAACAATTTTTAGCTTGCGCAAGCATGCTGCAAGCTTGGGCAAGCATGCTGCAAGCTTGCACAAGCATACTGCAGCTAGTATTTGGAACAATTACTAGCTTGTTAGCTTGCACAAGCTAGCATAAGATATTTGTTGGCTTGCGCAAGCTTGCAGAAAGTTTTGTTAGCTTGCGCAAGCTTGCAGATAGTTTGGGCTAGCTTGTGCAAGCTAATTTGTTCCAAATACTAGCTTGCAGCACGCTTGCTGCAAGCTTGCACAAGCTAGAAATTGTTATCTTGTCGCAAGCGTGCTGCAAGCTAATATTTCTGTAAGAGAACTGATAAGATGACTATCCTGTTATAAATAAATTGATAGAAAAACATAAAAAAAATGTTTCTCATAGACCTAAAATATTTTTTTTCTCTCTTTTGTGAATTTTACAGGAGAGTTATATGCCAGTACCATCTTTTCAGTATTTCTCAAGTCGGGTGTTTATCGCAGCAGGTAGCAACCTGTTTGTCGCAGCAGGTAGCAACCATCGATGCGGATCACCATCAGCACAATGCTTATAGCCATGCAGGGGTGGTCCGTTTCAAACGGCCACCGTCCATTCCATCCTGTAACGCTCTATGTACATAACCTAAACACAGCCGTGGTCTTTTTATGGCTATTTTTTCCTGTCAGTACTTACGGACTATTTTTAGATCTTTTTCCAAGAAGGGCGGAACCCCAAATCATAGATATTCCAGAAATGTTAAGTGCAATGCAAGACACCCTCTCATGGGGCGTCAAATTAAGAACCGAATTTCATCGCAAATACATTGTAAATAGAACTCGTATAGATCGGCTCGCGGAAAACATTGCTAAAAATGTAAATTTAGTGAATTATGGCCAGGTTGGAGAGCTGTACGGACATTACTTATTTTCTCATAAATTATACCCAGAAGCGCTGAATGGGTCGTTAAACAAAGACGTGGTGCACGTGATTCAGGAATCTACGGAAACCAAACTCCAGGAAGATGAGGACATTGAATGGTTTCACAGACAGTGGATTCGCAAGAGAATTAAGAGGGCACTCGACATTGAAGATCCCATGTATCCAAAGCAGTGGCACTTGGTGAGTCCTTTTTTTTTTTGCAATGAAGTATTTTTCTATTAAAGGATTAGTTCAGTGGTCAAGCATGTTTATCTTGTATGAAAGAGGACTTCAAAGGAAACAAAATGGTGGAGAAAGCATTCAAAAATATTATACTGTTAAAGGATTAGTTCAGGGGTCAAGCATGTTTATCTTAAATGAAAGAGGACTTCAAAAGAAACAAAATAGTGCAGGAAGCATTAAAAAACTTATTCCATTAAGGAGATATTCAACTTTAAAGTTTGGTGTAATTTCTGTAGAAACGACTGAAATCAGACTAGTTGTGATGTCACTGCTTTAAATTCCTCAAAGTCTTTATGTATTTTAAAGAAAGTTTATTTAATTTGTTCACTATTTAAATTACTTTTCTTCAAACTTTCTTCAGGTGGTATATTATAAATACACTTCCTAGATTCAGTTTCACTACTTTTTTGACATATCCCATGGTTTTTAAGCCACAAAATCGCAGGACAAAATATGATAGAATACATAAAGACTTTGAGGAATTTGAGGTTATGACACCACAACTGGTCTGATTTCAGTCATTTCTACACAAATGATACCCAACTTTAAACTTAATATCTCCTTAATGGGAATAAGATTTTGCAATGCTTTTTTCACCATTTTGTTTCTCTTGGAAGTCCTCTTTCATATAAGATTAACATGCTTGACCACTGAACAAATAATCCTTTAAGATCTTGGATTGTTTTGGGGAAAATGTCTCAGGTGTCAAACCCCAGGTGTCAAACCCCTAGCTTGATCCAGAAGGGGCAGACCCTAGCTTGATTTAAAAAGGGGCAGCCTGCTAGACTTGTTGAGGGGCACATTAATGCGCACACAAAGCGCTGCGTCTTTTCAACATGAAGTCCAGGGGTGCCCTTAAGGCTCAATCCCCTGGTGAAGAAGCTCTAGGATTTTAGCTATCATACTTCTCAGAATGAATATTTTGACTGATTAGGACCAGTCATTAGCCAAACAGGACAATTGCTTACTATGCTATCATTCTGTGTTCTGTATCCATGTAAGGTATTTCATTTATGAGGCTAATTAAGATTGGGTTTAAAAAAAAAAATGAATCCCTTTTTTTTTTTTTTAAGTGTCCCTTTTTTTCCATAAGGGGCAGGGCGGACGGCAGGGGATAGGGCGGTCCCCCAGGGGTAACAGGGTGGGCCAACAAAAGGGGCAGGCCATGCCGCACCTGTGAAACAGCAAAGCTATGGGTCTGAAGGGGTAGGGTTTCACTCATCAAAAGGGACATAAATAAAGTATTGAGGGAAATTGATGACAGGTAATGGTCTCAAAAAGGCTAAAAATCATGAAATTTTGCATTAATTTTTGCCAAAAAAAAGATATTGATGATAAGGGAAGTCATAATTTGACTGGATTTGGATGCATTGATGTCTTTAAAAGTTTCTTACGGGTTTTCAGGCAAAAGCAAGGTCTGGAAGTATAGCAAGTAAATTTTTTAAGATAAAGAACTTAAGTTTTTCATTAAATTTTGTCAAATGTGTGAATTATCTCTCTATTTCAACACATTTTTTTCTTTCAAAATCTTCAACATAACTTGCATCCAAAAGTTATATTTTCTGAAAGAAAGAAGAAAGAAAGAAAGAAAGAACTATTCGAGCTCCTTAAAGTGATACCAGGATCACTGCTGTGGGCCTATTTGACCAAGCAAAATAATTTTTTGGAAAGTCCATGTCCAATTGGTTGTGTTACGACTACGTGAGATTCAAAGGGTTAAAATGTAAATATGGGAGTATTCAATACAACAATTGAGAGTGTCTCTGCATCTTTTTTATATTGGGGAATAGGGAACCGTAAAATCAGTATGAAAAGAAGGCAAGTAGTTCCCAAAGTGCAGTATATTTTTGTGCACAAAATGTAGAGTGTTTAGTGAAAAGGGGTAGGGTGCAGCATCCCTCTGGGAAAGGGAAAATAGGGGCTTGGGTGTTTGCAGAGTGGTACTAATTTTCTTGTCCATTATTTCCTTGTCCATCATTTCATTTCCTTTATTAAGACCATACCATAGAGAGATTGAAAATTAGATAAAGCTGTAAAATAAATAGTAATGGCATTTCAATTCTTTGATTGCCTTGAATAACAAAGTATATACATATAACCTCTATGATATAGGACATCCATTATCAACTCCCTGATCTACTGAGCACAGTGAACAGGAAGTGACATCATGCAGTCACATTTCTCTAAGGCAGGGGCTTCAGAGCAGGGGTGCTGACAGTAGTACAGTAACAGCCCACTTTTCAGAAAAGTTGCGATCATCCACTGAAAATAAATCAATTCTCAATAAAAAATGATTGACAGTTTCAATGCAGGGACTCTGTGGGAGTATAATAAATTACAATAAATTAATGTCTGTATTCATCATCATCCTTCGGCTGCGGAGCAGGCAACCACAAGATTTCTCCATGCACAGCGATCTTTGGCAAGCGTGGCTATCTGTTCTGCTTAGAGGTCTTCATCATACCTACTGTAGCATACGTTGAATGTAGTGTACATAAGAGGCCTTCTTTTGCCATGAGTTGGAATGTAGAGAGCATATCTTCTAGCAGACTCCTCCTCTGGGAGACGAAGGATGTGTCCCAAGAATCCCAGTTGGCAAATGTCTGTATTTTGGCTTCTGTTTGCATTGATGTTCTTCTTTACCCCTCATTTCTCCTATAAAGTTTTACTTAATCGTCATACTGTAGTTAACATTTTCTAGACCGTATTTGATGTAATTAGGGCCCAGAGCGCTTAAAAAAAAGGAGGTGGGGGGGGGGCACTTTTTAGGCCAAAAATTTCTTCTTTGCCTTTTCTGTCCTGGGACCACGTTTGTGGAATAATCTACCTATTGCAATCCGTCAGGCTCAAACTGTTTGTACTTTTAAGAAGGCTTTTAAGACTCAACTTGTTCCTACTGATTAAGTTTTATGCTGTCTATAATATTTAATTTCTTGTTTCATTTATCTAGTTTTTGATTTTTACCAATTCTTTTATGCTTGTATATTGTCCTGCAATTCTTTAATTTTTTGATATTGTATATTAAGAGTTTGTCTATGTATTATCAACTTTATTGTAAAGCGCCTCGATCCACAGGAAAGGCACTATATAAATAAGTGCAATAATAATAATAAGCGCTGTGTTCGGGGCCACATACAGCATGCTATTTGAACAGCAGTGTACCTAAACATGTAAGAGTACCAGTTCTATACTTGCCCGCAATAACCACCACAAAGACATTGTGAGCATCAGATGCAAAATAAGCACAGAATGTAACAAAACTGTTATCAGTCAATAATGTTGAGTGGGCGCTTATTAGAGCAGGTGCGCTTAATACGTCAAATACGGTGATTTAGTTTGAGCACTCGGATTCACTTTAACCTTAGTTTGGCTCGTTTGACTCTAGCTCTGGTTGTATAAAAAAATATAAAAAAACATTTCTGCAAAAAATAATCAATTCTCCGTAAAAAGTGTTTTACAGTTTCAAAACAGCCTGAGTACAATCTTTATTGTCTGATTATTGATCAATTTGGTGCAAGTTTGCATTGATTCTAAAAATCAGTATTTCCCAAAGCTCACTTCCGTATATCTCTGTTATGAATGTTTCAGCTGACGTCATTAGGTCACATGATTTTGTTTACATCACCATTTTGTTGGGGATAGAACACTGTTGTCTGTTGTACACTTACATACGTTTGCATGTTGTTATAAGATTTTTGTAAGATGATTGATTATGCTGGAATCTTGCTGTGCTGTTGGTTGCACTAATAGATGTATTTAAAATTCACCAAGTAGGATTGTTAAAGTACTTTAGGGGTAATTAAATTGTCTCTAAAATAATATTTTATATCAAAAAAATTTAATTCATCTGGCCAGTTTAGTTTAACCAGTGCATGTTTTGTATGCCCAATGCGTGTTTTATATGCCCAGCGCATGTTTTCAATACCAGCTCGTGCTAGCGCGTGTTTTAGTAGCACCAAATCTGTTTGTTTAATCTTTTACGAGCTGTCTAAAGATCACATGCGTGAAATACTCAGCGTGCAAAGCTTTACTTTGCAAAATGGCTTCTAGTTAAATTAAAGTCATGTGATGAAATCCCTCTGTATGCAATATATCAAAAAATTCTATCCATACAGTATATAACAAGACAATAAAAAACTCTTCAATCATTATTTCCATTTTGCCCTGAAAACACCTTTTGTTAACCTTACTCTGAATATGAGCACCACTTTAAACAGATATAAGCTGAACGTGTGCTGACAACCATTAAAATTTCAACAGTTCCTCCCCTACTTGATGGATGAGCCACTTATCACATTTATGTATTACTTGCAAGGACTATCAAGAGTAAGTTCAAGAAAACAAATCTGTATAGAGTTTCTTGTTTCTCCTTAGGGAGGCTTACTCGTAATTGCTTTTCTCACACGCTTGACTTGGCTTTTAAGAGGTTTATATCTTTGTTTATGGATGATTATTCAAAGTAAAGAATGTAAGATTGTCTTAAGATGCGCCCGAAATTGATCTTGAGGGACTTTGACATTTATGTTGAAGGAATAATCGAAATGCAGAAAAAATAATATTGTCTCAAGATGCACGGAAATTTGTCTTGAGATGTGCAGGGACTGACATTTACATTTATGTTGAAGGAATGATTAAAATACAGAAAAAGTAGTATTGTCTCAAGATGCATGGAAATTTGTCTTGAGATGTGGAGGGACTGACATTTACATTTATGTTGAAGGAATGATTAAAATACAGAAAAAGTAGTATTGTCTCAAGATGCATGGAAATTTGTCTTGAGATGTGGAGGGACTGACATTTACATTTTGTTGAAGGAATGATTAAAATACAGAAAAAGTAGTATTGTCTCAAGATGCATGGAAATTTGTCTTGAGATGTGGAGGGACTGACATTTACATTTATGTTGAAGGAATGATTAAAATACAGAAAAAGTAGTATTGTCTCAAGATGCATGGAAATTTGTCTTGAGATGTGGAGGGACTGACATTTATATTCATGTTGAAGGAATGATTAAAATACAGAAAAAGTAGTATTGTCTCAAGATGCATGGAAATTTGTCTTGATATGTTGAAGACTATTTATGTTGAGGGATTACAGAAAGAATATAATATCGTCTCAAGATGCGCCAAAATTTATCTAGAGATGTTGTGGAACTTTTATATTTATGTTGAGCGATTATTCACAATAAGGAAAAATGTAAATATTGTCTGAAGATGTGCTGAAATTTATCTTCAGACTTTCAGGGACTTTGATATTGAGGGATAAGTTGAAATTCAAAATAAGATAAGCCGAAATTAATATTGATATGTGGGGGGACTTTGATAATTATGTTCAGGGATTATAGTCAAAATAAGATGCACTGAAATTTATCTCAAGATGTTTAATGACTTTGATATTAAAAATTAAAGGGTTTTCAATATACAGGAAGAATGTAATATTGTATTACAAAGCACCAAAATTGATCTTGATATGTTGAAGACTATTTATGTTGTGAAATTACAGGAAGAATATAATATTGTCTCAAGATGCACCAAAATTTATCTTGAGATGTTGAAGACTATTTATGTTGAGGGATTACAGGAAGAATAAAATAACGTCACAAGATGCACCAAAATTTATCTTGAGATGTTGAAGACTATTTATGTTGAGGGATTACAGGAAGAATAAAATAACGTCACAAGATGCACCAAAATTTATCTTGAGATGTTGAGGAACTTTTATTTTTATGTACAAAAACTATGTTGAGTTGAAATTAAAATGAAAAATGTGCTAAAATTTCTCTTGGCATGTTGAGGGACTTTGATGTTTATGTTAAAGGATTCTTCAGAATATACATTAAAAGACTGTAATTTTGTCTCAAGATTCGGTTAAATTTGTCTTAAGTTTGGACTCGTAGATTGGAGTAATATTTGTGTTGACTGATAAGGTTCTGCCAGGTAACACAAGTCATCTCATTTGTCAATATTTAAAGCGAGGCTCTTTGGGTGCGTATTAAGGATTAGTTCAGGGGTCAAGCAAGTCTATCTTGTATAAAAGAGTACTTCGAAATGACTAAATATTGAAGAAAGCATTCAAAAATCTTATTTCATTAAGGAGATATATAAGTTTAAAGTTTGGTACCATTTGTGTAGAAACAACTGAAAATCAGATTAGTTGTGATGTCATAGCCTCATATTCCTCAAAGTCTTTATGTATTCTAACATATTTTGTCCTGCAGGATTATGTCAACAAAGTAGTAATACTAAATCTAGGAAGGGTATTTATAATATACCACCTGAAGGAAGTTTAAATAAAAATAAATTAAATAGTAACAAGTTTAAATAAACTTTCTTAAGATACATTAAAATTGTTAAGGATGTGAGGATGAATACACTAACTCTCCATAGTAGACTTACTACACCAGTCATTTCTACACAGGTAAGACAGAGCTTTAAACTTGAATATCTCCTAAACGGAATAAGATTTTTGAATGCTTTCTTCACCATTTTGTTTCTTTTGAAGTCCTCTTTCAAATAAAATAAAGATGCTTGACCACTGAACCATACCTGACAATTTCTTACTATGCTATCATTCTGTGTTCTGTATCCATGTAAGGTATTTCATTTATGAGGCTAATTAAGATTTTTATGTTTTTAAATACATTGTTTTAAATTAAATATTTTTTTTAAACAGTTTTTTTATATTAGGGGCAGGGCCAACCAAGAGGGGCGGGGCAGGCCAATAGAGGGGTGGGGCGAAGAACTGACTGAAAAATACAGTAAGTTGGTTGAAGAAAGAGACTATAACTTAAGCCAAAATTATAGAAGGAGTTATAGAGCTTAGCTTTCAGACATCAATTTTAATATTGATATCAATTTGGCATTGGCTCATTTAAATCTAGTATGTCTATGAAGGGAGTGCACCCCCAAATGCAAAAAAGGAAAAAGATTTTTTTTTTATAGGAATTGATATTTAACAAACCTCTTCTTAGACATATTTTTCAGAGCATATTATTGGATGTTAATTGCTCATGAATATGCATCACAGAAATGTACATAAAAGTATGAAGTGGTATCATCATTATCGTTACAATCTGTGGTACAGTAATTTCCTACAAATTTTAGTGACAAATCACTTCTGTTTATGTATTTTTGGTTTCAAAATGTACCGGTAAATTTTAAAGCTATTTTGAATGAGCTTTGTCAAGAGAATAATACGTATGTAAATTAGAATTCAGCAAATAAGGGAGGACAGACCACTACTTGATTTAAAAAAGCGGCAAGGGGCTAGAATTATTAAGGTGCACATTAATATGCACAGAAAGTGCTTCGCCTTTTCGGCATGGGGTCCAGGGTTACCATTAAGGCTTAAACCCTTGGTGAAACTCTGGGATTTTAGCTATAATCATACCTCAGAATGAAACTATTTTGACTGACAAGGACCATTCATGAGCCAAACCAGACAATTTCTTACTATGCTATCATTCTGTGTTCTGTATCTACTGTATGTATGGTATTTCATTTATGAGGCTTATTAGGATTTTCAAGTTTTCAAATAAATTGTTTTAAATGATTTTTTTTTTTAACAGTTTTTCTGACTAGGGGCAGGAGTGAACCAAAAGGGGCGGGCAGGCCAATGGAGGGGTGCGGCTGGCCACCCCCCTGAAATAGCAGCGCTAGGGCACTGGAGGACATTTCCCCCCTGCCCATAATGTTATTTTTCGCCACTAAAGTTGGCACATTGGGTATTATGTATACACATACTGCAGCTTGCTTTGTTCGTATT
Source organism: Chiridota heheva (assembly GCA_020152595.1). Classification (NCBI taxonomy): domain Eukaryota; kingdom Metazoa; phylum Echinodermata; class Holothuroidea; order Apodida; family Chiridotidae; genus Chiridota; species Chiridota heheva. Next base: position 462,209 of record JAIGNY010002044.1, read on the forward strand.
TTGCCTACACTTTATAATTTGAAGTTTTTAACTACTGTATATACACATGCAGCCATGAACAATAGTTACTTGTTCCTTTGCCAACGTGATTAAAAACATTTTCTTCTGCATAATGGGTAAACTGCCTTGTAACAATATCTAAATATAGTAAATATAAATAATTAAAAACTAAATATTGTAAAAATAAGACTTATCCTAAAACACTCTAAATCAAAGAAATATTAAGACTTATACTGTGTTGGTAATCATAATGCACAAGAGACCCTAAGGACAAGTCTGCACACTACTAATGTACCATTTATACAATAAAGTGGAGTTACTGTAGTACAATGAACTAATATTATGCTTCTTTACCTTTGATAGCTGTCTGTATTCTTTTATTTTTGACAATTAGTCATGAATAGACTATTGTTAATTAATTAGAATATTTTGTGAAATTTCACCTTGTATTTTTGACCTTCAGTCAGCCATTAAATCTTCAAAGAACTGTATTTAATGCACTTGTCAGTTGTTGTATGACTCACTCCTACTACCTACGGCAATGTCAGTCAAAGATGAGTCATTGACATATGAAAAAGTGACTCACATGTGCGTCATTGTACCAAATTGTCAGTCACGAGAGTGACTCAGAAGTGAGTCAATTTACTTCAGACCCATTGACTTTGTACAGAGGTGAGTGATTTTGGGTAAGTCATTTGCACAAGAAATGTCAGTTAGTTAAGTGACTGAGGGGTGCGTCAATCAATGTACATGTTTTGACCACCCACTTTGGTGCAATGACTCACCTTGTCCGGGGGTGTAGGGGTGAGTCATACAATTGACAAGTGCATAAGTCATACACGAAATGGCAAATGTTTTAATAAAATTGATGGTGATATGTTTTTGTAATCCATGAAAGGACTTATTCACAGTTTCAATATGGGAAAGCAGTGAAATGACGTTGTTTTGAACTGTTTGTGCCTACCTGCAAAATATCGCTTTGCTAGCTGCAAGGATAAGTTTCATATCTAAAAGAAGGGAATATGGGTAGATAAAAATATATTTTAATTGTGCAATGAAGTGCATCATGAAATCAATACACAGTATGGCAGGCATAACTCACACACACATAGTGGCAGTGCTAGCACATACAGTATATTCCTTTCATTACTACTGTACAATATGAGGTTGAATCATATCTGCCTGGAAATAATTCAGGTGCAGACGACAAGGTCAAAACAAGGCCAAAATAGTTCTAAAGTTTAAATGGTAAATATTCTTTGCTGCTGTGTTGTAAGTACTACCATGCCTACTGTAAACTATATGTAAATGGTGTAAAAAATCTCCAGTTAATTTTATTGTGATGCTAAAAGTGCATATAGATGTATCATATAGATGTATAGGACTTAAAGACAAAATGTGGTATAATTGTGGGGTAATGTACTAAATAATTAAGGTCTTGTGGTATAAAAGTGGTATAACCCTTACAGAAATGTTAGCTTGCAGTACGCTTGCAGCATACTTGCGACAAGCTAACAATTTTTAGCTTGCGCAAGCATGCTGCAAGCTTGCACAAGGGTGCTGCAATCTTGCACAAGCATGGTGCAAGCTTGCGCCAGCATGCTACAAGCTTGCGCAAGCATGCTACAAGGTTGCGCAAGCATGCTGCAAGCATGCTGCAAGCTGCTTGCACAAGCGTCCTGCAAGCTTGCACAAGCTAATATTTCTGTAAGGGAATTGACCATTTCAGATATTATTTTGATCATTGCTTTCTAATTGTACTGTACACATGATCTTTACTTGTTCGCAAATTTGCCTATTTTTGTTCTGTAAATTTTCAAAATGAACGGTGTACTGTAAATTTGAAAGAAGAAAAAAATCCCATTTGATAACTTTTTGAATTTAGGAATTGAGCAGTTCAAAACTTAGTGAAACAGTGCTGCATTTTCTTTTAAAATTCCATTCTTTCGTATAGTCACCATCCATCGCAATTTATTTCAATTGGGTGAAAATCCAAGTACTGTATCATACTGTACGGTCAACAAGGTCCATGGTAGCCTGCTGTACTTTTAACAGTGACCTCACCTACTTTTTAATTGAGTTGGTCACTTTCCTTCATAATCTCAAAGCTTACCTTCACTTTAAAGCTTCCATCGTTTTGTCAAGTTCTATTTTAAGGTCAATTGGGGTCAAATTGGTATAAGCTGTACATAGTAAGGGTACTGTATGTTGATTTAGTTAACAGTATTGCAGGAAATATAACATAACATTACAAGATGACAGGCTAAGAAGGGTGAATCACCCCATAAAAAGCCCAAACTAACACCACCGCCACCAAATAGGAAAAAAAAATAAAAAATCAAAGATTGCCAGAGTTAGTAAAGAACTTATCAATGTTGACTTTGAAATTGTCAACAGAATTGGAACTGGAATTAGAATATTATAAGCTATATTATAAGAATATTATGTTAGAAACATTCTTTTAGAAGTTTTCCTCTTATGTCATTCATGGGTCTTTCCATGGGGTAGTTTTCAGAACTTGGACACATACTGTACAGTGTATTTGATGCGATGGACTGGCGTCATTGAGTGAAGTTATGTTCTCTTATCTACTTATGCATAAGAAACCGGGAATAAACACCAGCCTGATTGGTCATCTGGTCCAACTATGGATTTATTTTCTAACACATATTTCATACATCTGAAAAAAATGTTACCCGATGATGATTGGTCAATGTGGCCCGAGTATAGATTTCACTTTTAATACTATATTAACACCCCTAGCTTGATTTCAAATGGAGCAGAGTGCTAGACCTGTTGAGGAGCACATTAATGTGCGTGTGAAGCGCTGCATCCTTTCAGCATGGAGTCCAGGGGTCCCTTAAGGCTTAAGGCCCCTAGTGGAGAAGCTCTAGGATTTTAGCTATAATCATACTTCAGAATGAAACTATTCTGATTGATAAGGACCATTCATGAGCCAAACAGGACAATTGCTTACTATGCTATCATGCTGTGTTCTGTATCCATGTAAGGTATTTCATATATGAGGCTAATTAAGATTATTATGTTAAAAATCATAATTTAATCTATTAAAAAAAAAAAAAAACTCTTTTTTTTTTTCTCATAAAGGGGCAAGGCTAGGAGGGGCAGGGTGGGCCCACAGGTGGCTGGGTGGGCCCACAGAGTGGCAGAGGTGGGCCCACAGAGTGGCAGGGTGGGCCCACAGAGTGGCAGGGTGGGCCCACAGAGTGGCAGGGTGGGCCCACAGGTGGCAGGGTGGGCCCACAGAGTGGCAGGGTGGGCCCACAGAGTGGCAGGTGTGGCAGGGTGGGCCCACGGAGGTGGCAGGGTGGGCCCACGGAGGGGCAGGGTGGGCCCACGGAGGGGCAGGGTGGGCCACGGAGGGGCAGGGTGGGCCACGGAGGGCAGGGTGGGCCCACGGAGGGGCAGGGTGGGCCACGGAGGGCAGGGTGGGCCACGGAGGGGCAGGGTGGGCCACGGAGGGGCAGGGTGGGCCCACGGAGGGGCAGGGTGGGCCCACGGAGGGCAGGGTGGGCCACGGAGGGGCAGGGTGGGCCACGGAGGGGCAGGGTGGGCCACGGAGGGGCAGGGTGGGCCCACGGAGGGCAGGGTGGGCCACGGAGGGGCAGGGTGGGCCACGGAGGGGCAGGGTGGGCCACGGAGGCAGGGTGGGCCCACGGAGGGGCAGGGTGGGCCCACGGAGGGCAGGGTGGGCCACGGAGGGGCAGGGTGGGCCACGGAGGGGCAGGGTGGGCCCACGGAGGGGCAGGGTGGGCCACGGAGGCAGGGTGGGCCACGGAGGGGCAGGGTGGGCCACGGAGGGGCAGGGGTGGGCCCACGGAGGGGCAGGGTGGGCCACGGAGGGGCAGGGTGGGCCCACGGAGGGGCAGGGTGGGCCCACGGAGGGGCAGGGTGGGCCACGGAGGGGCAGGGTGGGCCCACGGAGGGCAGGGGTGGGCCCACGGAGGGCAGGGTGGGCCACGGAGGGGCAGGGTGGGCCCACGGAGGGGCAGGGTGGGCCCCGGAGGGGCAGGGTGGGCCCACGGAGGCAGGGTGGGCCCGGACGGAGGGGCAGGGTGGGCCACGGAGGGGCAGGGTGGGCCACGGAGGGCAGGGTGGGCCCACGGAGGGGCAGGGTGGGCCCACGGAGGGGCAGGGTGGGCCCACGGAGGGGCTAGGGGTCTGTTTACAAATGTTGGTGTTAGAGAAGCCTTGTAGCTCTCTAGGAGAATCAAAAAGCTTCGGTGAATAATTTGTTATAATCTCTGGAAAATTAGTCCGCAGCTTTTGGTCAAGTGCCCCCTTTCAGAAATTTTAGCTTGCAGCATGCTTGCGACAAGCTAACAATTTTTATCTTGTTCAAGCTTGCGCAAGCATGCTGCATGCTTGCGCAAGCATGATGCTTGCATGCAGCAAGTGTGCTGCAAGCTAGTATTTGGAACAAATATTAGGTTGATAGCTTGCACAAGCTAATATTAGCTTGCACAAGCTAGCATAAGATATTTGTTGGCTTGCAGAAAGTTTTGCTAGCTTGTGTAAGCTTGCAGATAATTTTAGTTAACTTGCGCAAGCTAATTTGTTCCAAATACTAGCTTGCAAGCATGCTTGCTGCAAGCTTGCTGCATGCTTGTGCAAGCTTAAAATGTTAGCTTCTTGCAAGCATATTGCAAGCTTGTTGCAAGCTAATATTTCTGTAAGGGTCCCCTTTAATTGCTTTTGAACTGGAGGACTGTCCTTTTTACAAAGCTTTTCTTTTCTAAATTTGATATTTATCTAACCTCGTTCACAACATGTATGATTTGTAACCTGAGGAAAGAACATACAACTCCTTGCCTTTCAACTTTTTGAAGGCATTTTAGGATCGAGGTCACCGCAAGAGGTATTGCTTCAATCCTAGACATATGAATTGCCTATCAGGCAGGGCATAGATCATTGAACTACACATTTGGTTGCCCTTCGGTCCACTCATTGTGTCATTGACTCTCTTCATCGCCCAACTTTGCTATTGAAGTATCATATAAAGCCTGGTTGCGGTTGTTGGCAAGTCTTTTTATGGATTGAGTGATGGAAGCTGCTGAACCCTGTGGGAGCCAGGAGGGGGGTCACACACTCACACTTCTGTTTATCATGTGTATAAAACTTACAGTGACATACACAAAATTCAGTTGTGTTTTTCCAATTGCCAATAGCCTATAATATTTTATATAATGTAGCATTCAGGGGCACGATTGCCAAATCTGCCTGCCTACTTAAAATGGGAAGGAGGAGGGAGAGGGGGGAGGGGGGAAGTTTTACAAACAATGTTAAACAAATAAATAATTTAAAAAAAAATCTAAGCCCCTGTTATCCAGCCTGTGCATGCACTCAAAAAAAAAAAAAAAATGTACGCTATTCATTTAGAAATATAATAAATACATTGATTTCTATAGCATTTTTGCTAAAGCCTCAAATCGCTGTACCTATAAGCAACCTCTCACAAAGTGAAACAAATTATTTTATATCTTATGGTATCTTATTTGAATTTAAGTACATACTGGTTGGGCAAGCATGCAGGATAGAAACTGCAAGACAAGGCTGACAGGCTGTTTATATTTTACATCTAGGCTTTCTGGAACTTTTCAGGCAGCCAGATGATGTTGTTGAAATCATAAAAGTGCAGGTTGCAACTATACTGTACATTAATAGTGTTTGCACCGGGTCCAAAAATCGGACGGGGTACCCGACCTGCATTATCGGCCAGGTATCTTACGTATCGACAAAGCTTTTTCAATATTTTTTGCGTAAGTAGTATATGTCTTAAAATCTAAAAGTGTACCTTGTAAGATCTTGTGATATTTTTTGTTTTTCAATCGTATCTTTGTTTTTCGTGAATAAAGAAACAGAATACAAATGTTTCTTGTCTCTTTTATTTACCTGTCTTCATAAAATACCATAAAATAATAATATTCGTTCTTCCTTAAATTTTCACGAGACAGGCCACTTGGTATTCTGGAATATTAAATACACGATTCCACCTCATTAACGCCATGCTGGGATTGACTGATTTTAGGATTCTGTTACCTGCACGCTTAGTAACATGTAACAATTTCATTTGAACACAATTTGTGATTGGTTCATAATAGGTGTTCCAATTGTTTTTAGAAAATAGAAGACACGCTTTCAAAACAGTTGGTAATGTAAAACCACAATGTTTTTTTTTCTACAGCATACTACACACACACACACTGCTTATTGCGCATGGTTTGGATATTTATCTTTTTTTACAGCGAAGTTTAGAGAGGTTTAAGTTTTGCGCTACTTGTACACGTAGTACTACTAGAGTACATACGTAGCCACATCGCTCGTTTAACATCTTTTCTGTGATCTGTGATAATATTTTGTGATGGTTTTATTGTATTGCGTTGGAATAGAAGGAAGCACACACTAATACACTTTATAATTCTTGTAAGTTAAGATTTATTCTTTTTAACATACAATTCTGAAACAGAAACAAGTCTGTAATTGGTAATATGAAAAACCATACCCTGGTTGTATTTTGGAACTGGGTAACAACACATACGGTCGGGTACCCGGATATTTTGGGTACCTGTGTAAACACTATACATCAACGGCTTACCTTGTGGAGCCCCACTGTCACCCTAGCATATAGTTTAATTTATTATAATCAGTGATCAATATGATTATAGAGAGATACTATGAAAATTCAGTTAAATGCCCCTTACAGAAATACCAGCTTGCAGCACACTTGCAGCATGCTGCAAGCTTGCTAACAAGCAAGCTGCAAGCTTTGTAGCAAAGCGTGCTGCAAACGCTAAAGCGTGCTGCAAGCGTGCTGCAAGCTTGTAGCAAGCGTGCTGCAAAGCTTGTAACAGCGTGCTGCAAGCTTGTAAAGCGTGCTGCAAGCTTAACAGCGTGCTGCAAGCTTGTAGCAAGCGTGCTGCGAAAGCAGCAAGCTTAGCAAGCTTGTGGCAAGCGTGCTGCAAGCTTGTAGCTTAAGCGTGCTGCAAGCTTGTAACAAGCGTGCTGCTGCAAGGCGTGATGCAGAAAGCTTGTAGCAAGCGTGATGCAAGCTGTAGCAAGCGTGATGCAAGCTTGTAGCAAGCGTGATGCAAGCTTGTGGCGGCGTGCTGCAAGCTTGTAGCAAGCGTGCTGCAAGCTTGTAGCAAGCGTGCTGCAAGCTTGTAGCAAGCGTGCTGCAAGCTTGTAAGCAAGCGTGCTGCAAGCTTGTAGCAAGCGTGCTGCAAGCTTGTAACAAGCGTGCTGCAAGCTTGTAAGCAAGCGTGCTGCAAGCTTGTAGCAAGCGTGCTGCAAAGCTTGTAGCAAGCGTGCTGCAAGCTTGTAGCAAGCGTGCTGCAAGCTTGTAACAAGCGTGCTGCAAGCTTGTAACAAGCGTCTTGCTGGCGTGATGCAAGCTTGTAGCAAGCGTGATGGCGTGATGCAAGCATGGCAAAGCGTGATGCAAGCTTGTAGCATGGCGTGTAGCAAGCGTGCTGCAAGCTTGCAACGGCGTGCTGCAAGCTTGTAGCAAGCGTGCTGCGAAGCTTGTAAAGCGTGCTGCAAGCTTGTGGCAAAAGCGTGCTGCAAGCTTGTAGCAAAGTAACAAGCGTGCTGCAAGCTTGTAACAAGCGTGCTGCAAGCTTGTAGCAAGCGTGCTGCAAGCTTGTAGCACAGCGTGCTGCAAGCTTGTAGCAAGCGTGATGCAAGCTTGTAGCAAGCGTGATGGAAGCTTGTAGCAAGCGTGATGGAAGCTTGTAGCAAGCGTGATGCAGAAGCTTGTAGCAAGCGTGCTGCAAAGCAGCAAGCGTGCTGCAAGCTTGTAACAGCGTGCTGCAAGCTTGTAGCAAGCGTGCTGCAGAAGCTTGTAGCAAAGCGTGCTGCAAAGCTTGCAGCAAGCGTGCTGGCGTGCTGCAAGCTTGCAGCAAGCGTGCTGCAAGCTTGTAGCAAGCGTGCTGCAAGCTTGCGGCAAGCGTGCTGCAAGCTTTAAGCAAGCGTGCTGCAAGCTTGGCAGCAAGCGTGCTGCAAGCTTGTAACAAGCGTGCTGCAGAAGCTTGTAACCCAAGCGTGCTGCAAGCTTGTAGCAAGCGTGCTGCAAGCTTGTAGCAAGCGTGCTGCAAGCTTGTAGCAAGCGTGCTGCAAGCTTGCAGCAAGCGTGCTGCAAGCTTGTAGCAAGCGTGCTGCAAGCTTGCAGCAAGCGTGCTGCTGGCGTGCTGGCGTGCTGGCGTGCTGCAAGCGTGCTGCTGGCGTGCTGCAAGCTTGTAGCAAGCGTGCTGCAAGCTTGCAGCAAGCGTGCTGCAAGTTTGTAGCAAGCGTGCTGCAAGCTTGTAGCAAGCGTGCTGCAAGCTTGTAGCAAGCGTGCTGCAAGCTAGTATTTGGAACAACTTAGCTTGCGCAAGCTGGAAAAACTGTATGCAAGCGTGCACAAGCTAGCAAAACTGTTTGCAAGCTTGTGCAAGCTAACAAATATTTATGCTTGCTTGCACAAAGTAATGTTAAGCTTGATCAAGCTAGCGAGCTAGTATTTGTTCCAAAACTATTTGCTTGCTGCAAGCTGGTTTGTCGCAAGCATGCTGCTGTAAGCTAAACTTTCTGTAAGGGATTTTTGTTTTGTAGTCTTCAAAGTAACAAATTGGTATGGTATTTAAATTTAAAATAACTTAGATTTTCCAGATGTTGGGAGGGACCCTGAGGGGTTCGGTGTGATCGTTAGCTGGGCGAAAACTTTTGTTTCCCCATTTTAATAAAATCTTCCTCTCAATACTTTAAAAATTAAAAGATGGCAGATTGTGAGCAAGGAATTAACAATACTAAACCTGTCGTGTTCTGAGGGCCAAGACAGAAAAGAGGAATACATCAGAAAATCTTCTAAGGTGTAAACATTACAAAGGTGATTTATTCTGTGGTAGCCACACATGATACAACCTCACGTTACTCCTCATGTTTACACACACTCCACATTTCTTAGAAACCCTGATAGTGCTCTAACTTTGTTGTAGTTTGTTCTCTTACAGTGTAAATTCTTTCTTTAAGTAGAGAATTTAAGTTGCAGGAAAGATAACACAATTCATTCCTGTAAAAGCAGTGGCGTAGCTAGACTTTTTATTCATTTTTTTAGGAAAACCTTCGGAAATTTGAACCAGAACCAAAAGGTTTTGTTGTTCTGATGCTTTTTCATAAGCTGATTACAGTAGTTGTCATGTCATGCATATCATGACAAATTGTGTTTCATAATAAGCCATATCCACCATGCAGATCAATAAAAAATGTTGACAACATCAGCATTTGCACAATAATTAACAACATCATCAAAGCAAGTAAACTAGCTGTCTGAATGATGTACACTACCTGAAAGAAGTAGATGTAAACTAGAGCAATGAGAGAAATTTTAATTACAAGCTAAGCTTTAGGGAAGTCACTTACAGTATATAATTCTTTGTTTTCTTTTTGTTCCAATGCTATCAGCATCAGGAGACCTATGCAGTGGTATTGGTGTGGGTATGGGTATGTGCGCAGGTGTGACGCTTTGCTTGTAAACACGATATCTCATTTATTCACTTTTAAATAATGCTTATTTATCAAATGATGCTATCCTTCCCACCTTCCCGATGCCATCAATTCATCATTGTTTCCTGTGGATGCCATCTATCCCCTTCTCCTAATGCCATCTATCCCCTCTTACCTGATGCTATCCATCCCTCTCCTCCCCGATGCCATTCATTTATTCCTTCCGGAAGCCATACATCCCTCCCCTCCCCAAAGCTCTCCATCCATCCTCCCATTGCCATCCATCCCTCCCTACCCGATGCCATTCATCCATGATCCTCCCCCTCTGATGCCATCTATCTCTCCCTCCCTGATGCCATCTATTACCCCCTCCCTGATGTCATCCAGCCCTCCCTCCCCAATGCCATCCCTCCCATATGTAATTACCATATCTTACATGCCGTTCTTCAAGATCCTTATATTCAAGTTTTCTGTCATGGCCCTCAGGATGTGACATGTCTAGTATTGTAAACTTGATAATTATTTTGTAAAAATCCTTTTAGACATGAACGGAGAGTAGTAACAAGTATGAGGAAAAACCAGTTAACAAGTTTAGTAAGCTAAGTTTAGCTTTGAAACAGTTTAGACTTGGTGAATGTATATAACTGGTGGTCTGGCGGTAAAGCATTTCAGTCTTTTAGTGTTTGAACATTCAGGGAAAGAAGGAATATACATTCATTTTAGCATAGGGAATGTGGAAATTCAGATATCATTTATATCTTGGATTGATTGTTACATTTGGGATTAAGGTTTTCATTACCAATGGTGCTGATTCTTATTGATTGTATATAGCATATGGAAGCAGGTGTTCTTTCTTCTTGTTTTTAGCAGAGGCCAATCTGCATCTTTATTGTATCTGTTCTATTTTATGACAAATTGATTAATACCTAAATCACCTTGTTATCTTTCTCTGCTTTTCATTTTTGAGAAAACTGTCTGAGGGCCGATTTAGGGATTACAGACTGACAGAGGCGCATATGAATTAGAGGCACTCCCGAAAAGGGTTTCCCGATTGCATGCATTCTTTATTTTGATGACAAATTGTAAAATTATTAAAATAAAATTGAAAAATTGTTGAAATTTAGTTCGATTTTAGCAACAGTTTCTGAAAATTTCTCGACATTGACATTGCTTTCTGGAAAGTGAAGAATTTTCCTGGAAATTAAAAAAAATTCCCAGAAATTGAAGAAGATTGCACAAATATACAGAAAATTTCTTGGAAAATGAAAGAGATTTCCTGAAAATTAATAGAAATTTCTTTAAAATTCATGACAATTTTACAGAAATTGAAGAAAATTTTCTGAATAAAAAAAAAATATCCTGATATTCAAGGAAAATTCCCGAAAAATTTCCCATGATTTTTCCCAATTAGTGTGGGCAAAAAGATAAAGGCCTATTTTTAAATTGTATTGCTTTAAAAATTCATTATGGCTCCCATATGCGCATGGCCCTGATGATAAGAACTTTACCTCCATATACAAAGGTTTTTGGTTATATATTGTAGATTGTGGCCCTTGAAAATTTGGTGATAAAAGCCTCAAAGCTTTTTATTAAAAAGTGCAGTTTTTTGGGTCAATCTACCAAGTACCGCCGAGTACCGTCATAATTGGTACTTGCAAGAATAAGTTAAGATACCTTTAAATCACTTAAAAATCAGCAAAAGTATTATTTTTTAGAATATATATTTATTTCAACATGGTACAACACCTGGGAAGACATGGTTGCAAAACTTGGGAAGTTTGTAAATATTCCCACTATTCCTTGAACTTTCAATAACAGCTGGACTAGTTATGGTGTACTACTAGTTTCACGAATATGCAATATAGGATACAGTACAGTAACGTTAGTACAGAGCGGGAAAGTACTGATTATAACTTTTGCAAACTTTCCAGGCAAAACTGTCATGAAGTATGTCTGTATTATCAGTACTATCGTAACAAGAAAATTTCAAAAGAATATATTTAAATTCTTTTGAAAAGAAAGCTGCATACACTTTCATCTGAGAATCGGTTCAGTCATTAAATAAATGTTGCAAATTCACAAGTGTTGAACATTTCGAGTGTAATTTTTTCCTTTTGACACGAAAGGGCAGGTTTAAAGAAAAAAAATCCCATTCCCCCCCTCCCCCTCCCCATCATGTCATATTTACCTTTAAAATAATAATCTGCAAGTCACATGATGAAAATTCTCCTCACGATCAGCAACTATTTTTTTTCAAACTTTACTTGAACAATGAACTGTAATATGTCAATATATGCACATTCGCAAGTCATTGCAAGACTTGCATATAATTACGATGGGGTAAATTTTGTTAATATATGGACATGATTAGTGTTGAAAAATATAATTACCCCCTGTAACAAATGGATGTCTGAATTGAAAAAAAAGTGTATAGATTTATAATTAAATAAACTTTCAACGCAAGTTGCAAACTTGTGTTAACAAATAGAATGTCAGAGATTCTGGAGGTGTATAATCGGGCGATTAGTTTGATCTTATTAACTTTAGATCAGGTGTATATTTATGTTTTAATGTTTAAAACGGAAGTACCTTGTTATGTGGGAATTTCTTTTGGTGTACAATTCCATGGTACTGTAAGCTATATTTCATATTTGCCACTTATGGGTAGTCACCTGTAAAAATACCGGTACTTATTTGCGTCGTTACTAACGATGCTCATTTTCACTAGTACCATGCAACATTAGTCCCTAAGATGCTAGAATAAATGAGCAAGTATGGAGTCTCTGAGATGCCAGAATAAAGGAGCAAGTATGGAGTCTCCGAGATGCCAGAATAAATGAGCAAATATGGAGTTGATGGAGTGTATGGGCTGTGTTCTTATCTCCAGATCATGATCCGGATCATTATGATCCTAATAATAATCTTGCGGGCCCGTAACCTTGCTAGGTGACTTGAAAAAAACAATACCAGTGTGTTCTTACTGGAGTGTAAGCTCACAAGCAGACCCACTGTAGGTGATTTCATCGCGGGGCATGAGGTAACCGGAAGTCAAAAATGTAGGTCATTGAAAAATCCCTGAAATATAAACGAGTAGGGTAACTGTTGTGCAATATAAACAGTTGCAACAGGATATTACATAACTAACATGATGGCAGGTCAATGATCTGCATTCACATTCATTTTTTGAATCTCATTGGTTGATCTGATCACCTGCTCCGTACTATGATCCTACCCTCGCCTAGGATCAAGATCATTAGAGCAACTGAGATCAGGTCTGGTGAGCGTTTTCACAGTAACAAAAATCGGCGGATCTGATCGATCGCCTGCAGTGGGTCTCATAATCAAGTGAGAACATGGTCTGAGTTATTCCATGTAATTATTGGTTATTCCTTCGTCTACATCTAGTATTGTAGTAAATGTATGCAAGCTAGTCTGTATAGCTTCAACCGTGCCATGATATAAATATTGGAGTGCCGGAAATAAATTTGTCTCGAGTACAATACCGTTCATTTCCTTTGCCTGGTTGTTGGGAGCAAAGGAGAAATCTTCTTTAAAAGGATTTTGAATTTAAATTTGCCAATTGACCTACACATTGATGTTCTAAATGCATGTATTGTATGTGTAGCTTAAATTAACCATGCAATGAATGATTTAACACTGGCCCGCCAGAAATAAAGCCTCTTGAAAATGATATTAGGCATTTCCTATGTCTGGTTGTTGTGAATAAAGGAGAACTTTTCTTTAAAAGGATGTTTAATTTGACATGTCCTAGCTGCACCTTAATGTTGTCAATCTGTTAAGTTTTTCTCAGGGGAGGAAATACAAATTAGTTTATATTTGTATTATGTTTTTTTGTGTATTTTTTTTGAGGTGGGGGTATGTTGGGTTTTTTTAGTTGGGGAGGGGGTGAAAGTTCATCATTAACTGACCTTCAAATTTATTTTTTTAGTAGAATTGAATACATAGAAATGTGATGTTTATTGCTTTGATTGAAGAAAATTAACTTTACCTACAGTACAACCACACGTAGTCAAATATAAATCTTTGTAATGTTAAAAACCTTCCTCGTGCCTTTTATTCCTTCAATGACAAAAATCATCACCTGAACAATCACAAACTTTGTTCGAAATTTCTTAGGTTGAGCTTCTGCATCAGTGATGCTCAATTTTTTATATATTTTTCTCAAGGTGGAGTGGGGTAGGGGAATGGGGGGCTAACATATCACCATTTCCACTTGAAACAAGTGTTGAACTACTTTAGGTTTACCTTGAAATTAAACAATGTAATATGTTATTGTTAATGATAATTTTGAAGGTTTACACAGTAATATTGAAAATTTCTCAAAATTCAGGGGTTACGCATGACACATTGTGTAATTTGATCTTAAGTTAGTCTGATGGCAATTATCTTAGCCCTTTTATGCTATAACTGAAGAGAGAAACCCTGTATGCAATTTATATTCGACCATATGCTTATTGGAGTAATGATATTTGCTTGGTGATAAGATAAATAAGACATTGATAATTAACGTTTGTGGCAGTTCTGTCCAGACAAATCTGTATCTGCTCCCAAAATATTTGCTTACAGTTTTCGGCAAATATTTGTTTTTTTCGCCTAGATATATTTATATTGAAGTATTGAGTTACTTGATACAGGAATTGCAAAACTTGCATATGTAACAGCAATGTGAAAAATATATATGACAGGGGCAAAGGCTAGTTAGAAATTTTGAAGGTGGGGGACAAACTAATCAAGAAATAATAAAGTGCATTGACTCTATAAGGGGGCTTGAGCTCCATAAATTTCTACTCGTGTAGGGGTGTACATGAGAATGTTATCATCTAATAATGGACTGACCCCTAAATTTGATACACAAATGGGGCAGGGTGCTACTTGTTGAGGGCCACTTCAACGTGCGTGCGAACCTTAGCCTTTTCAGTGTGGGGTCCAGGGTTAAGGGGTTTATTTGCTAGCCCCTGGTGAAGCTCTGGGTTTTATCTATAATCATACTTCATAATGAAGCTATTCTGATTGATAAGAACCAGTGTAAGAAACCAGTGATAAGAAACAGGACAACAATTTGACCCTCGTTGTCATGGTGCTGTTAAGCCCTCATCAAACAAACATTCTGTGTTCTGTATCCATTTAAGGTATTTCATATAAGAGGTACAGTACATGTAAGTTATTAAAGAATTTCTTTCAATTTAAAAAAGAATTTGTTGTGTGATGAGGGGCAGACCATAAGGGGACTGAGCAGGCCAATGGGGGTGTGGGGCAAGCAAACCAAGGTGCATCCCCCTCCCCCTTCCCTCTGAAACAGTTATTACAGTAGGGCACTGATAGATAAGCATGTAATCCTAATAATTTTCTTCTTCCAGTTCTTTCATTTTATACTGTGATATAAATCTGGAGAAGAAAAAAAACGTACCCATACAAATGGGTGGGGAAGGAGGGGGGTGACTTGTGGGAAGATATTTTATTTTATTTTCAGAAGACAGTTTTTCACAAATTACAACAAAATCACCTGTGGTTTTTGAGTTGTGGAGATTAGAGTTTGAAGAATTTCAATGTGTGCAAAAGTTGTGAAATATCAAAGAGATAAAAGGCAGAGCTTTCAAAATAATAAAATTCTTTAAATTTCTGCCCTCGATTTCAGTCATTGAAAATCATAAATAAATAAGTTAAAAATTAATATTTAGGTCATATCACAATGAATTATAAATGCAAATTTGTATTTAACTTTGTGATATCACAAAGAGAAATATTATGAATTTCTTTATTCTTGAGGTCGGAGACGACGTATATGTAATCGTGTACGGGCTCAGTACAGTTTTGCTAAGTTGGAGGGGAAACTTTATCATTACAGTCAATAGGGATATTTTTTATAAATACATGTGTTGCCTCAGCCAGTCAGCGAAAATTAATGTTACTCATACATGTTGGAAACTATCATCTAATACACAACATCTGTGAAGAAAAATAAATTCTGTCCAGTATTTGTTGAAAAATGACAAAAAATATGTTTTTCTCCCATTGACTGCAATGGTAACTGACTGGTTGTTTTCCCCTTCGAGTGAAGTTTGAGATCTTCAAAAAAGCATTGGTACGTCGCCGTGCACCACAACATTCCCGGATGTCCAACCTTCAGAATCTTAATTCATGTTTTTCAATCCTTCACCAACGTCCTTTGAATGGGAGCACTTGAATATCATCTAGAGATTTTGAATGCTAATCAAAACTTAGCAGGAGAAAATATATGTTTTTGTGATCAGGTGGCACTTCTGAATTTTCAATCAACTCCAGCCATAATAACAAAGTTTCTGATTGGCTATTCCACCAGGGAATTCTGAGTGCGCTCTGGTTTTTACGGTAATTGATTACCGGTATGCCAGAATGTTTAAATGGAGTTACTACAGATGAAGATGATTCAGTTAACTGATCAATGTGTATGTTCTGCCTATAAAAGCTAATTTTATCGAGCCATTAGGCTCATAGAACCGGTGCTTATCCCCGGTTTTGATGACGCAAGCGGATGAAAGTACATGACTCTCCCTGGATGGGACACCATTCCATCACAGATTACTTCCCCAGCAGTGCTGGTACTCATTTTACAGCTGAGTGGACTGAAGCAAGTAAAGTGTCTTGCTCAAGGATACAATGTTGCGCTCGCGATGGGAATTCAGCTTGATACCTTTCAAATACGAGCGTGACTCCTTAACCACTGAGCCGCTGCACCTCTTGTTCCGCCTATAGCTCTCCTGAAATTAAACGATTTCATGCAAATAGCTCAGATAGGTTCAATTTCCTCCAATCACAGAACTAGAAACCAACATATGGCAATGATTTAAATGGGCATTATACCAATTTATTCACGAGCAGCTGTAAGAAGTTTCGTTGGAGGGGTCAAACATGTCCTATGTCCAAAAATGCCATTCTGAGATAATCGCATTTTAAGTTCTTAATTCTCAACATGCTCTGGTCTAATCCACTCATCTTAAATCCTAAACAAACTTCACGCTCTCTCTTCCTCTTGGAAAAAAATGATCTTTTTCTGGATCCCAGCCATGTCAGCATCCCCAGCAAGAAGAGGGTTGACAGAGCTACCAACAATGCTCTGTCAAACCACATTTCACCTATTCTTATTCCGCACTCTTGACTTCCGCTTCACCATTTCCAGCTACCTCAGGAAGACCTGGCAAGACTTCTGGAATCTTTAGACCAGTAACAAAAACTTCCCATTATCAATCCTAAATTAGGACCAACCCTTCTTTGCACAGTCGCAATCGTAGGGAGGACATTGTTGTCACCCACATCCGCCTTGGTCACTTCTTTCTCACCCACTCCTTCCTCCTTTCCAGCTCTCCTACACCTGTCTGCCATACTTGCAACACTGATCTCTTGATCAAGCATGTCCTATTAACCTAGCTGTCCCTTATTCCGGAACTCCAGATCTCTCATTTTCTCCTCCACTTCCATTTCTGATCTCTTCAAAAACAATTATTTATACCGTCGTAACTCTTGCACCTTAGTTTTCTAACACCTTCTTGGCACATTTGACTCTGACTGTCGGGTGCCGTTAAACATCAACAAACCACAACAACAACAACTTTATTATATTATTATTATTAATACACTTATTAAGCGCACATTAATACGTAACAAAACATAATCTATGGCGCTGCACAAATAACAAAGACAAAATATATCAAAAACAGCTTCTATTTTCAAAATGGATTTCTATTGTCAAATTGGACTGGAATAAAGCCTTCACATTACCATTATACTCCTTTTTTGGTACTTCATAAACTCTGTACTAGAATAGCTACCAAAATTTTTGTCTGCTATTCTGATAGTCAAATAAGTACCAAAAAAGGAGAATAATGGTAATGTGAAGGCTTTATTCCTGTCCATTTTGACAATAGAAATCCATTTTAAAAAGTAGATGCTGTTCAAACTAAATATAAAGAAATGTAAAACTAAAACTAAAAACTAAAGCAAATATAATAACCAAAACAAACTAACTTGGACTAAAACAAGTTTAAAGTAAATCAGAATATTAAATAGTGGGCAATAAAAACTTTGGTATAGAAGAGTACAAATAGTTACAGCTTAAAAAATAAAATTAAAAATTAGAAATAAAAATAAATAAATAAAATTAAAGTAAAATAAATAAACAAAAATTAAGATTAAAATCAGAAACATAATAAAGATTAAGGCTGCATGGGAATCTAATGATAAAAAATTAATTATATAAACGGTTGAAAACATGTGTTTTGAGACAAGTTTTAAAAGTGGCAACAGTATCTGATAGTTGAATCTTAGTATGAAGGGCAAAGTTTTTATTAGTAGGGAGGCCATTCCAAAGTCTGGGGGTGCCAACTGAGGACCTGTCACCTAAGGTTTTGCACCGGGTATGGGGGAAATTTAAAATACAATTATTACTTGATCTGAGGGAATAACGGTACGGTCGGTGTGATAACAATTCATATGGGTAGGAGAAGGCCATGCAATATGTTAACACTAAAATTTTAAAATTAATACTTCCTTTTATTAGAAGCCAATGAAGGGACCTAAAAGCAAGGGATATACTGAAGGACATAACTAGGTTTAAAATTACACGAGCTGCCATATTTTGAATCTGTTGCAAACAATTGATTAAGAATTTGGTAAACTATATAGGAGAGAGTTGCAATAGTCAAAGTGTGATGTAACCAGAGCTGAGTTCTTGTAGAGTCCACTCATAAATGTTTTCTTATATTGGATAAGTTATCACTGGCTATTTTACACTTTTCATTTACGTGTTTGTCCATAGACAGAATATCGTCCAAGTAAACTCCAAGGTAATTTACTTTTTCCTGACAGTTTGTAGTGCAAGTCCCAGTTGTAATATGGGTGACGCCAAGTCTGCATTATTATTTTATTCTGCATAAATGTAGCACCTTTGGTTAAAATAGGCTGAGATGGATATAAGATGCATATTAATAGTAGACCGTAGTTACATGCATTTATTGGTTATATTGTCAACAATAAGATTATGCCAATTTTTGGGTCTTCATGATCTTAGGACAATTTTGAATACCATATATTTTTACTTATATTAATTATTTCTGGAAATCAATACAGTCCTTTGTCCGTAATCTTTTTTTTATAATTCCATTAATCCTATTATAAATCTATTCACATGAATATGATTGGACCACTTGATTTTGGAGAAGGGGTTAGAATAATAATTTAGGTATAGACCTTTTAAAACTGAGTTTAACCAAACGTGAAATGTAAGGGTACTTTAACCAATCAAATGCTGGAGGAATTTTCCTTTTACTAACCAACCAATCAGCTGCAGGGAAAATTGTAAACAACAACAATACACGCGTATAACCTTCATAAGTTTGTACGCACTTACATACCATAAGTCAGTGCATTACACGTACATGAACGTTATGTAAAATGTATAAGCTTTGTGTTGTATATTCCAACTGCTCTGCCTGGATAATTTTTTTGTGATGGGATTGTTTTTCATATTCCAAGAGGATCTAAACGGTGTTCGCTTCAGACTGTCGCAATTAAGGAATATACAATAACCAAGTAAGATTTAAAGTTAAAATTTGGCCTCGCATACGTTTATGACACAGTAGGCCCTATGTTCAATGCATTAAGTTGCTCAGTTGTAGGCCTTACTAAGTTATTGTTAGTAAAAAATGGTGATTTTGTGAATGGAACGTTGTATATTCTTGGGGGTTCACATTGGCAGAAATCGTCCTACATGTAAATTTAAAACGTTGGTGTTTAGTGCTGAGGGCCTTATGGTATGACGTTGTGCCGTTGACCTCACAGCACAAAATACGAAAGTAGTATCGAGTACTTTCCTCAGCAAATTTCTTTTTATCTGTGAATGAGACGACTAATTTTGCATATTGGAAAACTTGTTTGAATGGAGTTGGATACAATTATATGAAGTTTTCTGTTTGGTATGGAATTTTCTAACCAAATTAATCTGCAATTCAAGTCTCTGAATAGCTCTGTGAAGTGCCTAATTCTGTATGCATATACTGTTGATTAGTGTGTGAAATTGTGTTTTTAACGGGTTGACCCCATTTACAACTAAATTGTGAATTTCGGCCATGTGACATTTAAATTAGATTTCCATAAATTACAGATTCTGATATGAAAAGGTCTACAGAATATGGATGAAATGAGGAAAAAACCCCACGTTTTCCATACTTGTTGCCATGGTAACATACTATAAACAGGCCCCTGGGTATTAGAAAATAATTGATTAAGCCAAATGACATGTTTGCAAACTAAACCTATTCCATTTAACCCTCTCCCTATAAGTATACCTTGTTTTTGCCCTCTTCAGTAAAAGTGCTATGTCCAAATATTTTCAATTTTGTTTGTGTTCATGGAAATGAAAACAATCCAATGTTCAAATGGAATTAATAATAATGCCATGTCTAAGACTTAAGACAGTTTGTTTTTATGCTATGTCCAATACAAAGAACAGTTTATCTTTATGTTGTCCAAGACAGGACAGTTTATCTTTATGCTATGTCCAAGACATAGGACAGTTTATCTTTATGCTATGTCCAATACATAAGACAGTTTATCTTTATGCTATGTCCAAGACATAGGACAGTTTATCTTTATGCTTTGTCTAAGACAGGACAGTTTACCTTTATGCTATGTCCAAGACATAAAACAGTTTATCTTTATGCTATGTCCAAACAGGACAGTTTATCTTTATGCTATGTTCAATACATAGGACAGTTTATCTTTATGCTACATCCAAGACAGGACAGTTTATCTTTATGTTATGTCCAAGATAAGACAGTTTATCTTTATGCTATGTTTAAAAGAGGACAGTTTATCTTTATGCTATGTCCAAGACATAGGACAGTTTATCTTTATGCTATGTCCAAGACATAGGACAGTTTATCTTTATGCTTTGTCTAAGACAGGACAGTTTACCTTTATGCTATGTCCAAGACATAAAACAGTTTATCTTTATGCTATGTCCAAACAGGACAGTTTATCTTTATGCTATGTTCAATACATAGGACAGTTTATCTTTATGCTACATCCAAGACAGGACAGTTTATCTTTATGTTATGTCCAAGATAAGACAGTTTATCTTTATGCTATGTTTAAAGAGGACAGTTTATCTTTATGCTATGTCCAAGACATAGGACAGTTTATCTTTATGCTATGTCCAAGATATAGGACAGTTTATCTTTTCACAAAATCTATTTCTTGGACAGCACATTTTATTTTTCCACCGTAAATTTTTTCCTAGATGATATATGTTACATCAGCTGTATATAGAAAGTAGCCTATTTGGTTATATAACTACTTGGCTATATAATTTGTTCGGACATATGACAACTTTACTTTCCTGCGATAGCACCAACTAGCACAGTAAGCATGCTACCCAAATGTTGCTTGAAATCTTGGTGTACTGTTTATTATAGAAAATTAATCTGTTAATCATTAATACAGTGTATTTTTGTCTTTAGTGTCATGGTACTTGTACAGTGTAGTTTTGCGGTCGTGTGTCGGTGTACTTTATGTATGAACTTTTGCTGTACAAATGACACACAAAGTTTGTACAAGCTAGCCTAGCCGGCAGCAACGAGGGAAATTTTTTTAAATATAAGTTTGTTCATGAAAATGAAATTTGAGATTGCAATATGCCACAAGTCCATAACAGGTTTAACCATGGAGCTATTAAATCACTTAATAGCTCCATGGTTTAACCAGGGAGTTTGAATAGATCAACTGTGAAGTGTAGGCATTGCAGTGAGTCTACAATTAAAGGAATCGTATTTATACTCAATTTGTTTTATGTGTAATAAATGGTTAAAGGTTTATTTCAGGTGTCAGTTCCAAATTATATGAAAGCGGACTTCAAAAGAAACAAAAAAGTGAAAAAGCCTTCAAAAATCTTATTCCGAGATATTTAAGTGTAAAGTTTGGTGTCATTGTGTAGAAATGACGGAAATAAGGCTAGTTGTGACAATACATCCTCAGATTCCTTAAAAGTTCATGTATTCTATCACATTTTAACTTGGACTTTGTGGCCTAAAAACCATTGGATATGTCAGGAAAGCAGTAAAACATGATTCTAGTAAAGGTAATTATAATTTACTGCCTGAAGAAAGTCGAGAGAAAATAATTCAAACAGTACAAAAAGTTAAATACATTTATTTTCTTTAAAATAACAATTGTTAAGAATGTGCATGAGGATGGGGGCGCCAACCTTGCATATAGTAGACCTGCTACATCAGTCATTTCTACACAGACAAGACATAACTTCATAAACTTGAATAGCTTTTTATAATGAAAAAAAAAAGGTTTAAGTATTTTGTTGCTATTGAAGTCCTCTTTCATGTAAACTTGCTTGACCACTAATCTAATTGTTTATTATACAAACTGTGCCAAAAATCTAGCTGTATGTTGTTTAGACCCAGGAAAGCATATGGCTACTTGTGTATGACCAGGGAGTTGAAATAGAGCAGTGAGTTGTAATAGAACCTCCTGTTCAGAGTGTTTTGAAGCATTAGATATAAAATCAGGTATTCTTAGCATTTAATTAGCTGCTAAGGGGTTAGCCAGTACAATATTTGCTTCATGCATAATCACTGCTGTTTGGCTTATTGAACTCTCATGATGATTTGGCTAGCAAGACTATGCTGCTATTTAAATATAACTAAATCACTTTTGTAAAGTGGAACATTTTTCATAACATTTTTAAGGACAGATAATTCTGCTGCGTCGTTCCATGCTTATTGACCATAAAGCTCTTTTACTGGAGCTCAGGCAAGTTATTTCTAAATAGACCCTAAAGATAATAGCAGGGCGATAGTACCGAAGTTGTTAGTGGTGCGGCGATGGTCTTGATAGTGGTGCGGCGATGGTCTTGATAGTGGTGCGGCGATGGTCTTGATAGTGGTGTTGCGGGCTTCGAGGAGCAGAGGGTGAAGTCCCCTAAAATCCTCGCATTTTCATAATCTTGGCGCAAAAGTGGTGCGACGAGCACCGCACCGGCTCCGACGGGCCTGGATGGATATTGATGGTATGTCTCTTTTTTCTCCTTTCAGCATAACAAGAAAACACCTGGCATGGATATCAATGTAACCAGCATATGGGCTCACAACATTACTGGGGAAGGGGTGGTGGTCGCTGTCATCGATGATGGTAAGTCCAACTTATAATAATCATTTTTAACCCTTCCTCAAAATTCATATTTACTGGTTCCTTTGTATATCAGGGACATACCATAAATGATAGTGGGCTATTATATTGCTCCATATTTTGTAAATCATCTCTTTTCTGTAGGCAACAGTGTCCTTACTGAAACTTGGAAGCCTGGTCCCCTACCTCCACAACTCCCCACCCCACCCTCTGCCACTCTTCCCTGCTCTTCTCTTTTCCTGATTACGTTTCAAACATCAACAGGTTGTGTGCTTGTGTGCGTGGCTGTGCATATACATCAAGATATACATGTTCCTAGCAACAAACACCATGTGTCCAACACTATAAAATAAACATCATATTAAACAAAATTGTTACTGTCAAAACAGGTGCTGGAGAATAGTGATACTGCAGACCCCTAGCTTGAATTAAATAGGGGCAGCGAGCAGACTTGTTGAGGGGCACATTAGTGCGCACGCGAAGCACTGCGTCTTTTCGGAATGGAGTCCAGGGGGCAATTGCTTACTATGCTATCATTCTGTGTTCTGTACGACGACGAGTGAACACACAATTACATTGACGGGGTCGTTGCCTGCGTATTCGGTTATGATAGTACAAATGCTATCACGAAACGCTTAATACGACCTGGACGAGAACACAGGTACGTCGTATGGACAGACATAACATCGAAAACCAAGTCAATGTCCACGGCCTTTGATAACCAGTTGTGGTGCACTGGCGTGTCAACCCACCCCAGGATTGAGCCCGGGGCCTCGTGGTCTGTAGACAGGTATGATAACCGCTACACCACAGTAGGTAGATAGGCTATCATTCTGTGTTCTGTATTCATTTTTGAGGTTTATAAAGAATATAAAGTTTAATAAAAAAATCTAAAAAGTACATGTATATATATATATATATATATATCTATCTATCTATCTATCTATCTATATATATATATATATATATATATATATATATATATATATATATATATATATATATATATATATATATATATATATATATATATCAATATATATATATGTTTGTATAATTTGCAGGGGGCCCACGGAGGTTGTTAAGAGTTGTTATTTGGTCAAGTTTATTAGAGTTGTTAATTAGTCAAGTTTATTAGAGTTGTTACTTAGTAAAGTTTATAAAAGTTGTTATTTGGTCAAGTTTATTAGACTTGTTATTTAGTAAAGTTTATAAAAGTTCTTGTTTAGTAAAGTTTATAAGAGTTGTTATATGGTCAAGTTTATTAGAGTTGTTATTTAGTCAAGTTTATTAGAGTTGTTACTTAGTAAAGTTTATAAAAGTTGTTGTTTAGTAAAGTTTATAAGAGTTGTTATTTAGTTAAGTTGATCAAAGTTGTTGTTTAGTATAGTTTATTAGAGTTGTTATTTAGTTTATAAGAGTTGTTATTTAGTAAAGTTTATAAAAGTTGTTGTTTAGTAAAGTTTATTAGAGTTGTTACTTAGTAAAATTTATAAGAGTTGTTAAATAGTAAAGTTTATTAGAGTTGTTTTTTAGATCAATTTTATAATAAAAAGTTTACAGCGTGATCATCGGACACTCGGAGTGAGAGGCCTGTACTTGGCCTGTTTTTTCTTTCTTCTTACCCACTGACATCAAATTTTATCGATAAATTTATGCCTCAACGGTCATGGCCTAAGCTGTATCATTACAACCGTGATGTAAAAAGTAGTCGTGTGAAAAATATCGTAGTGTATTTTAGTTTTGGGTCATTCAGTTTTGTTTGCACGAATTACAATTCATTTTTTTTTTTTTTTGGGGGTTATTTATTTTTTGGAATCCCAATCGCGCAATTTAATGTGAATGCTGGAGTCAACAGCTGGGTGCTTTGATGCACAGCACTTAAATGGGAATTGTTCAGTGACTGACATATATGTGTCAAAGTGACTCACCCCAGAGTTGCTAACAATTTGGTATGTACAGTGACACACATTTGAGACACTGTTTCATTTGTCAGTGATGATCACCTTTGACTGACCATACTTTTAACCCTAAGGTAACAATGATATATTATTATAGGAAATGGGGGGTTCTGAGGGAAATTAATCCACAAAATTGTCATACTTGTGTATGAAGGGCTAGTTTTAAAAAGGGAATTGGCATCTTTCTTTTAACAAAATCTACTTATTTTGGTGGTCTTTACTCCCCCTCCCCCCCCCCAATGGAATTGGCATCTTTCCTCTAACCAAATCTACTCATTTTGGTGGTTTCCCCCCCCCCCTCCCCATCCCCTACCCTCCTCCATTCTTCAAATTGTATGTATGATGGAAAGCTATTAGCTTGTAATTTACATTCAACCTTGTCACCATTCTTCATTGTAGTCTTTCTTTAATTTACAGGACTGGAATGGAGCAATCCAGATATTCTTGAGAATTATGTAAGTTATGCTTTTTCATTTCTTAAATGAAATATATTGTCAAGTTCAGGGTGTATGTCATAAAATAAATTAGTGATGATAATAATAACAATAGCCAACAAAACCTTTACTAGCTTGCAAAACAGAAATGAGCTCAAATAATGATGAAAGGAGCTCGCTGTAAGCAGTAAATGGCTCACCATGAGCTCTTGAAAGTTACTATGAGCTAACAAGAAGTTTGTATTAGCTAACGATGAGCTCATATGCGATAATAACAATCTATAACAAGGTCGCTTCAAGCAGTAAATAGTTCACCACGAGGTCATGAAAGTTACTACGAGCTAACAAAATTGTATAAGCTAAAGCCAAGTTTATATGAGCTAAAAACAAGCTGTAATCAGCCCACTGCAAGCAGTAAATAAACTCAACGTGAACTCGTAAAAGTTACTATGAGCTAACAACAAGCTTGTATTAGCTAAAGGCGAGCTCGTATGAGATAATAACAATCCATAACGAGCCCCTGCAAGCAGTTAATAGCTCATCACAAGTTTGTAAAAGTTACTATAAGTTAACAACAAACTTGTATTAGCTAAAGGCGAGCTTGTATCCGCTAACAGCAAGCTACAGTATAACAAGCTTGCTGCAAGCAGTTGATAAACTTGACATGAACTTGTAAAAGTGACTGTTAATGCCAAGCATGAACTAATGGCAAACTCCTACACACTAACAACAACCTTGTCTAGATAACTACTGGAAGCCTTGATTGAGCTCAAATGTTGTAAGGGAAGAACTTTATAAAAAAGGAAATATTTTGCGTAATTGTGGTAACTTGAACAAACCACAAAATTCAGGTTGTACTGCATTTGTAAAAGGAAACACACAAAATAACATTGACATCAGTTAAAAGGAAACTGTTGTAAATATTTTGCATTTGGCATCCTGTTTAAACCACCTGAGAGACATTGATAATACATCGTACCAAGACACATTGTCAGCAAACAGAAGCATATTGAATTCTGCAACTGTTTTAATTAAGCATCCTTGTGACAGCCCCTGGAGCATCAGTTGTATTCATATTGATTAACAATGCTTAATTGCTTCACTTTTGTTATAGGGATGTTCCAATTAGTATCAGGGATAATTGCTTTAATATAGGAAACATATTTTCTGTGAAAATTGTGGTGAAGTTATATACATGTAGATTAGAAAACTGCAGTGTTTGCAAGTACATGGTTGTAAGTGGACTTCATTAGCATTTTGTACAGAAATGTGGATAAAATTATCATTGAAATTTTTTGATTTCAAAATGGAAATTATGGTTTTTCTTTAGATATGTTAGGAAAGTAGTATAACAGAATGTAGTAAAATCAGTACAATTCACCACCGAATAGCATTTGACAGAAAAAGCTCAATGAATGGAAAACAAATTTTGCTTTAAAATTACATTAATAATTGTTGAAAAAGTGAAGATGAGGGCGCCAGTCTAGTATAGAAGACTTTCCACACCAGTCAGTTCTACACAAATACCACAGCTAGAACTTTAAACTGAAACAAACAAAATAATTAGTCAAAGTAGTTTCCTCACTATTTTGTTTCTGTTGAAGTCCTCTTTTATATGTAGGATGAACTTGCTTGACCAATCAACCAATCCGTGAAAATGGCAAATGTTGAAATTGGTGCAACATTCATGACTTACTGTAGCAGTCTGTCTGTTGCATCAAGATTTTTTTTGGTCATGAGTAGAATCAATCAAGTGTTCCACCAATTTAAACATTTGTCATTTTCAAGCAATAGTTCAGTGGAAGTACAGTCAGGGCTCAAAATTAGCATAAGCCATTTATGTACATGCTAGCACATGCAATTTCCATTATTCAAGCCCCTTGGGCTAGTCGTAAAATCATAAAATTCCAGTACATTTATGTCAGACGTGAACAAAAGGGTTTGTGGAAAGTTCAGTCAGGCTAGTGAAATGTGAGGTGAGAAAGCCTGACAGGCTAGTGATAAACCAATGACAATTTTGAGCCCTGGGTACAAGGTCTTATTTGAAGAACCCTTACTCTACCAGCACTTTTTTGAAAATGCCTTCCTGTAGCAGTCCTTCTGTTGCATCAAGATTTTCAAACATCTTTTAAGGAGATTTGTTACAATTGTAAATGAAAAACTAAAGAATGTTAATTGCTTTAGGATTTCTTCGATATTCTGCTCGGAGGGTTAAGTATGATTTAAAGTGGAATTCTATTCTTGTTGACATTGTTACAGCTTTGTATTGGCAATCCTATCACTGTCAGAATTAATCGATTACATCAGAATAACTTATGGCTCAGACTTTTCTCTGAACAAAATTAAATTGGTTTTCTTTAAAAATACATTAACAATTGTTGAGAAAGTGAGGATGAGGGCACTAGTCCAGTACAGTACACTTTCCCCACCAGTCATTCATACACAAACAACACAGAATTTTGAAACTCTGGAACAGAATAAGTTACTGAATCTCTTAACGGAATTGTTATTGAAGTAGTTTCTTTTTGTTTGTGTTAATTCATATAAAATGAACTTGCTTGACCACTGAACTATCACGCCAGTGCACCACAACTGGTTATCAAAGGCCGTGGACATTGACTTGGTTGCCGATGTTATGTCTGTCCGTACGTCGTACCTGTGTTCTCGTCCGGGTTGTATTAAGCGTTTCGTGATAGCATTTGTACTATCATAACCGAATACGCAGGCGACGACCCCGTCATTGTAATTGTGTGTTCAACTCTCTCTCTCTGTCACTGAACTATCGCTTGAAAAATGGCTGATTTTTAAATTGATGGAACAGTAATTTTACTCTACCATTATGTAGCTTGCATCAAGATCTCCCCACACCTTTTTAAGGAGACTTGTTACAATTGCTAAAACTTAAGAATGTTTGTTGCTTTGATTGAAATTTCTTTCGATTCCCTGCTCGGAAGGTTAAGTACTGTATGATTTAAAATGGAATTCTATTCTTGTTGACATTGTTACAGCTTTGTATTGGTTATCCTATCACTGTTAGAATTATTCAATTACCTCAGAATGACTTAGGCTTAGACCTTTTTTGTGAAAGTGCAAAGTACTTCAATTGATATTCCATAACGGAAGTAAAGAATTCAATTCATCTGGCTGGAATTAGATAATTATGTCATATTAAATCCTGCTATACTGAACTTTTGTAATATGATATGACATGATGCTTTTGTTTATGTGATAATTGATATGCAAATGACATTTACTGCAGTTGACCTTAAAGTTGAAGTGTGATGTGTCTGGCCAGAAACTGAATTCATATTATGACAGATTTTGACAAACGATTAAAGGATTAGTTCAGTGATCAAGCATGTCCATCTTATATGAAACAGAACTTCAAAAGAAACAAAATGGTGAAGAAAGCATTGCAAAATCTTATTCCGTTAAAGAGATATTCAAGCTTAAAGTTTGGTATTATTTCTGTGGAAACGACTGAAATCAGACTAGTTGTTATGTCACAGCCTCAAATTCCTCAAAGTTTATTCAATTTTCTCACTATTTAAATTATTTTTCCTCAAACTTTCTTCAGGTGGTATATTGTAAATACCCTTACTAGATTCAGTTTTACTACCTTTTTGACATATCCCATGGTCTTTAAGCCACAAAATCACAGGACAAAATATGATAGATTACAGAAAGACTTTAAGGAATCTGAGGCTATGACAATACATCTAATCTGATTTCAGTCGTTTCTACACAAATGATACCAAACTTTAAACTTTAAACTTAAATATCTCCTCAACGAAATAAGAATTTTGAACGTTTTCTTCACCATTTTGTTTCTTTTGAAGTCCTCTTTTTTATAAGATAGACATGCTTGACCACTGATCTAATCCTTTAAACTTGAATATCTGCTTAATGGAATAAGATTTTAAAATGCTTTCTTTACTATTTTGTTTCTTTTGAAGTTCTCTTTCATATAAGATGGACATGCTTGACCACTGAATTAATCCTTTAGACACTACTGTGGCTAAAATCATGCCTGAAAATGCAATTGACTTGTAAAACAAAATAAATTTCTATTGTCTGACAAAATGGACTGGAATAAAGCCTTCACATTACCATTATACTCCTCTTTTGGTACTTAATAAATTCTGTACCAGAACAGCTAACACAATTTTTGTTTGCTATTCTGGTACAGTGTGTATAAGTACAAAAACGGAAGTATAATGGTAATGTAAAGGCTTTATTCCAGTCTGCTTTGACAATAGAAATCCATTTTGAAAATTAAAACTGTTTGTATTGCTTCATCCAGATTGTAAATCTACATTTATCTGGTAATACCCCAAAAAAGATTAAATTTGAGACATTTTAGAATAAGAATTATCTTTAGGAGGCTAATCATGGATTTAGGCCTCCAACCTATTTTGGTTCATGGTCGCTCATCCCCAAGTCTCACATGAAATGACAGAATAGGTATGTGATTTTTATGTACTGTACCATACAGGGTCTGTGAGAAATTATATATGCCTTTAATAGGTGGTCTGCCCAAAAAAGACACAATTAACGCGACGACGACGAGTGAACACACAATTACAATGACGGGGTCGTCACCTGCGTAATCAGTTATGCTATCACGAAACGCTTAATACGACCCGGACGAGAACACAGGTACGACGTACGGACAGACATAACATCGACAACCAAGTCAATATCCACGGCCTTTGATAACCAGTTATGGTGCACTGGCGTGTCTACCCAACCCAGACTTGAACCCAGGGCCTCGTGGTCTGTAGACATGTATGATAACCGCTACACCACAGTAGGTAGATAACAAATAAGAATAATAATCATTTTTCTTTTTAATCAGTGTCCAGAAGGAAGTTGGGATCTTAACGCAGGGGATGCAGACCCAGTCCCAGAACTTCATGAAAATGGAAAGACCCAAAACCGTCATGGGACACGTTGTGCTGGAGAGATTGCAGCCGTGCAGAATAATAAGTGTGGGGTGGGGGTAGCATACGGGGCAAAAGTATCAGGTATTCGTTTACTAGATGGACCAATGACAGACAGTTTAGAGGCAACTGCTTTTAATAAATTTATGCAGACCAATGACATCTATAGCTGCAGGTAAATTTGTTTGAATTTTAATGAGTGTGTTTTTAACCTGTTTACATGAACAGGCTAAAGTCATTGTTTCAGAGAGATGGCAATCATGTTGTATAAAAAAAAAACTTTTAAAAGAGGGTATCTTATCTCAAGAAAAATGCTTGGAGCTTCTTGAGGCATACCAGTGTCGATTGTCACTTTTGCGACAGTCATTGATTGGTTTAAAAGTAATTCAGTGGTGTCAGCGGGGGGAGGGGGGCACATACCCCCGACATGTCCAAAATTGATTTATTTTTCTTTCCAAAGTGGCTATTTTTGATCTTTTTTAATGGGAAGGGGGGAGGGGGGTAGTTTGTATCATTGTAAAGTTATATGCTGCTATATTAAATCGTACCATATATTGATTGAGGTGCAAATTTGATATTTAAGAAACCCTTGTATTGCACACATTCAGTCTTTTTGGGGCATTTAAAACTTGGAAAATGCCAAGTTTCCCGGGGCTCTCTCGACCCATGCCAAAATGATTTGTGCCCCCTCTGCCCACAACAGCAAACCCTCGATGGCGCCACTAAAGTAATTGTATGAATACCAAACCAACACAAACGTTGAATTGCACAATATATTTATCTCCACATTAACATTATAACTACATGATCTTTAAACAATTTGAATATTTCCAAATTACAAATTCCATAAACACACAAATTGTACAAAGAATGTTATTTTGAGAAAATCTATTCAAGTGAATGATCATCAATTTTTAGGAAACAGTTGTGTCACTGTCGAGTACTTAGCTGAATTTATATTTTTAAAAATTGAGAAAAAGAAATTATATATATGGACATCCTTGATTGTGTGAGTTGTATGTTATTTGCCTTTGAGAATTATAGCTGCATGATGTGATGCACAGATATAACTGGTTTTACTCTCATTGTTGACGTAGGCATAAGTGACAAGTATATTTGACGAACGATATTGCCCTCTTTAGGCCTGTTTGGAGAATGAGTTGTCTCATAGGTTTGACGTTATTTAATGTCTCATAGGTCTGACGTTATTAAATACTTTTTAATGACAAAGAAGGATATTTCTGTGATAGATCACTTTTTGATTAATTGTCCTTACAGTAAGAGATTACTGACCTTCACTTTTATGCATATCCAGTGCCCCAGGCGCTATTTTCCTTTAAACCATCAGTTATCTTTGTTTCATTGATCACGCCTAGTAGTAGTGTCCCACCTCTTGCACAATTTCCTCTCTCCAAATTGCATCTTAGATCTCTTTCCTTACAATCGTTGAACCGAGAACATCTTTAAAAATATTGTCTCGTTTTATCTCAAAATTAACCCGTTTTGTATTCTATTCTGAGATCATGGCTACCACCAGTAGTGAGTGTTGCATCAGTAGCCATTTGCGCTGGGTACTTGGTACCATTACATTTATTCTTCTGGTGATGTAGAAACGCTACTAGTTAGTAGTGCTGTCATGACATATCGATTATCGTGATATCTCTTTTTCCACAACATGAAATATGCCTCTTGTGACATATCGCGATACCAAAAACTAATAATACTCAACTAAAAACTTTCGCGCAACTAGGCTAGGCTATTTCCTACGTTACAATTCTAATGTTACAGTTCTTCATCTAAAAGTCAAGTTTAGGCCATTAAAAATGTGCAGAATAATCGTGAAACATAAAAACAACTAATGAAAAATCATGCTCCTCACCACACACTGGCACGCGCCAATTTAAGTTGGCAAAAAGAATGAAAAATTGGTCTAGAATGCGCCACTCAGGCTCTCATTTCGATGATTCATGGTCACGTTGGCTGAATTAGCAAACACATGCATGATGAACGTAAGTCACGGGATTATGTCGTCTGCTAGATCTGCAAATCATTTTTTCTTGCGTCATCATATCATCTACATTAGTGATATAAACAATTTGTGTCGTGAGTCAGTTTTCTTGAAAAGCATCGCGATACTATGATATATCACGATATTTTTTCCACGATAAACGATACATAATAGAGCCATGTCATGACAGCACTACTAGTTAGGTAATATGTACTGGTGTGTCATTTCTTAGGCTGTCGGTTTTCATGATGTCATTAAGTTCTAAAATTTGGTATAATTTGTTTTCTTCTTGTACAGTTGGGGTCCTGATGATGATGGGAAGACGGTAGATGGCCACATCCTTTGGCCATGGTAAGTTTGAGGGTCTTATAGCCTATATCATTCACTTTAATATACCCATGTTTTTGTAACCTTTCATAAAAAAAAGAAACAATTTTAGAAACATTTTAATACAAAAATCATGTTGATATATTATTCCTACCAGTATATATTCAAATTTTAAAGTTCACAAAACATGCCAATTAACGAATAGGAAAAGGCTCAGTGTGACATCACAGCAACACATTCTCCCACAAAGTTGATGTATTTCATTAAAATTTATCATCATTTTTTATTAGTAAATCCTGTTAGAAAAATAAATTGATGAAAGTTAGGTATTTATATACATATTGCCAAATATACCCTACTTCAATAACTTTTAGAAAATTGTTTTTAATCATACAGAAACAACCATTTAACGTTCAAAGAAATACATAAATATTTGCAATGGAGTTGTCTCTATGACATCAAACACGAATTCATCATACTGTACAAAAACTTAAAAATGCAAATGGGAAATCTTTTAAAATCCATATGTCCTAAACGGATAATGATATCAACTTGAGTGTACCAAATTGGCTCTAAAAATATGCTCTTTCAAATAAAGTTTCACAAAAAACCATGGGAATATTACAAAAAACCATGGGAATATTACAAAAAACCATGGAATATTACAAAAAACCATGGGAATATTACAAAAAACCATGGGAATATTACAACAAAAAAACATGGGAATATTACCAAAAAAACCCATGGGAATATTACAAAAAATCATGGGAATATTACAATAAACCATGAGATTATTACAATAAACCATGGGAATATTACACACACAAAAACCATGGGAATATTACCAAAAAAAACCATGAGGTTATTACCAAAAAATATGGGAATATTCCCTAAAGGATTAAGTATATCACTTTTGTGTACTTAAAGCTGTTACTGTTGAATTAAATTGTTTATTTCTGTCAAATGCAGCGTTTGTCAGCCTTATAGAGCTTTTTTTTTATTCCATTCTGTTTGCAGGCTGCCTTACAACATGGGGTAACAACTGGGCGTCGAGGTCGCGGTAGCATTTTTGTAGTGGCCAGTGGCAACGGGGGGAAGAATAATGATAATTGCAATTTTGATGGCTATGCCAATTCCATGTATACCATCACTATTGGTAAGTATATACTTTTACATACTTCTACTTCTACTTTCTTTTTGTTTTCGTATCTAATTTCCTTGTATGTAAAGCGCTTTTGAATGTTTTTACAAAATTAGCACTATATAAATTTATTTTTATTATTATTATTACATGTGAGAGACATTCCTGAGTCATTCATGAATTTCAGATTATATGGATGTTTTAACAGAGCCATTCTCCAGCATGTTCCATGTGTGACAGACTGCGGAATGACCCTACCAGAACCCAGGAGACCCCATGGCCTGTTAGGTCCATTCTCCGGCATGTTCCATGTGTGACAGACTGCGGAATGACCCTACCAGAACCCAGGAGACCCCATGGCCTGTTAGGTCCATTCTCCGGCATGTTCCATGTGTGACAGACTGCGGAATGACCCTACCAGAACCCAGGAGACCTCATGGCCTGTTAGGTCCATTCTCCAGCATGTTCCATGTGTGACAGACTGCGGAATGACCCTACCAGAACCCAGGAGACCCCATGGCCTGTTAGGTCCATTCTCCAGCATGTTCCATGTGTGACAGACTGCGGAATGACCCTACCAGAACCCAGGAGACCCCATGGCCTGTTAGGTCCACTCTCCGGCATGTTCCATGTGTGACAGACTGAATGACCCTACCAGAACCCAGGAGACCCCATGGCCTGTTAGGTCCATTCTCCAGCATGTTCCATGTGTGACAGACTGAATGACCCTACCAGAACCCAGGAGACCCCATGGCCTGTTAGGTCCATTCTCCAGCATGTTCCATGTGTGACAGACTGCGGAATGACCCTACCAGAACCCAGGAGACCCCATGGCCTCTTAGGTCCACTCTCCATGTTACATATGTGACAGGCTACTTGCACTCCCTAAGGGCCTGCTAGGTCCAATCTCCAGCCCGTTATATAGGTGGGTATTACAGACTGCAGATTGATTCAGTACGTCACATACGTGTGACACTAGGGAAGGCCCTCGGCAGTCCCCAGGAACTCCAGGGGTCTGCTAGGTCCTTTCTTGACTGGCTTACTTAATCCTCTCAATAAATAGTATGATTAATACATCAATTATATGAAACACTTTTGATCAGCCATATTTCTGGAGCTTTTTTGCTGTTTTGCACGATCTGAGATTGTTATTACAACAAAGTTTCAGTTGGTTTTAACAAAACAATAAAATATTTTAGCACAACTATTCCAGACCTTCATGAAAAAGGTTCTCACCTGAGAAGGAACTCATGATCAGACCCAATGCAGGCAAGCCTTCAGATCCACCAATTTTTTTACTGTGAGAACACTCACTGGATCTGATCACAGTCGCTGATCATGATCCTAGGTGAGAGTAGGATTGTGATCCGGGGCAGGCCTTCAGATTCACCAATTTGTTACTGTGAGAACACTCACTGGATCTGATCACAGTCGCTGATCATGATCCTAGGTGAGAGTAGGATTGTGATTCGGGGCAGGCCTTCAGATTCACCAATTTGTTACTGTGAGAACACTCACTGGATCTGATGGCAGTCGCTGATCGTGATCCTAGGCGAGGGTAGGATTGTGATCCGGGGCAGGCCCTCTGCTCCACCAATTTGTTACTGTGAGAATACTCACTGGATCTGATCGCAGTCGCTGATCATGATCCTAGGCGAGGGTAGGATTGTGATCCGGGGCAGGCCTTTAGAACCACCAATTTTTTACTGTGAGAACACTCACTGGATCTGATTGCAGTCGCTGATCATGATCCTAGGCGAGGGCAGGATTGTGATCCAGGGCAGGCCTTTAGATCCACCAATTTTTTACTGTGAGAACGCTTACTGGATTTGATCGCAGTCGCTTATCATGATCCCAGGCGAGGGCAGGATTGTGATCCGGGGCAGGCCTTCAGATCCACCAATTTTTTACTGTGAGAACACTCACTGGCTCTGATCGCAGTCGCTGATCATGATCCTAGGTTAGGGTAGGATCATGATCCGGGGCTGGCCTTCAGATCCTTTGATGAGATTTTCTTTTTAATGTGTAAATGCAAATCAGTAACCTTGAAGTTACTTAGTACATAATTTCTGTCTTGCTTATGCCTCGTGATTGGATCTCCTGCAATGGATCTGATTGCGAGCTTGCGCTCAAAATGAAAACCCATGACATTGTTTTACCTACAATCATCGATCAAGGTTACTATCAGGTGATTGTGATCCAGGGACAAGTGAAAACAGGCTCATAGGCCCAGATGGAATTCTAGCTTGTCTGTAGCCCCATTGACCTCTCAGTTTAGCTCTTAGGTAAACTTGTTTGGATCATATGGTTAGCTAATTATACACTGCGAGTGTGAGTACAGTGATGGTTAAGGACTTTAGGATATGTAAAATTTATATTTGTTTGTTTATGTTTCAGAAAGGGTGTTTAAATCTGTAGTAGAATACAGTTTGGAATGTATAATGCACTTGTCAGTTGTATGACTCACCCCTACTACCCCCAAGCAATGTCAGTCAAAGGTGAGTCATTGACTTATGAAAAAATGACTCACATGTGCGTCATTGTATCAAATTGTCAGTCACCAGAGTGACTCAGGGGTGAGTCAATTTACTTCAAACTCATTGACTTTGTACAGAGGTGAGTGATTTTGGGTAGGTCATTTACACAAGAAATGTCAGTTACCTAAGTGACTGAGGGTTACGTCAATGTACGTGTTTTGACCACCCACTTTATTGCAATGAATCACCTTGTCCGGGGTGTAGGGGTGAGTCACACAATTGACAAGTGCATAAGTTATGTTTGAGTCCAGTTCAAAGATACTTTTTCAACGGCACTAGGTCACTTTTTAATGCTACAAATTTCAGTCACTGAAAATCTTCTGAAATCTTTAACGGATTATGATGACATTTTTTGACATTTTTTAGGTTTGTTTAATAGCATATTTTCTTCTGAGTTGTTTATCCCTGTTTAAAAGTGATAAAAAAAACCAATGTATTTGATACTAAATTCATCAAATTCGTTATATTATTAAGCATTGACCATTTACAGTGTTTTTAAAACAGTGTATTGAATATCCTTTTGTATTTTAAATGTCATATCATAAATCTTTGAAGGCGTGTAGCAAATTCTGACCAAAAGTTTTTGCCCCAAACAACCCTCAACAATTTTTGTCGCCATAGTCACCATGGCGATGAAAAATTAAATCCTGGCGACCCAAAAATTGAAAAGTAGAGGATTTTATTTGTCAGAGAAATAACACTTTATGTCTCACCTGGCGACCAAAATAAAAGTTTGTTTGAGTAAGAAATGAACTGAAAATATTTGGTAGCGTGAAATAACTTTA
The DNA here is from genome assembly GCA_020152595.1 of Chiridota heheva. NCBI lineage: Eukaryota > Metazoa > Echinodermata > Holothuroidea > Apodida > Chiridotidae > Chiridota > Chiridota heheva. Next base: position 499,037 of record JAIGNY010002044.1, read on the forward strand.
TCCTGCTGTTCTTTTCTGCTCCCAAACTACTGGCATCCTAATGTTGAATTTTTACACCGTAACTTTGTCCCTACAAGCCCCATGGCCAGATACAATTTAAGTACGACATTTTATCACTGAGCAACAGTATCATACAGACATACGTAGTCCCATGTAGCCAGTTAGCGCATGTAATACATGCAGATAGGTGCCTGAAAATATTTTGATCATTTTCCTGATGGAAAAATGATCATATTGTTTGCTTGGCGATCAGATTTACAGTTTTGTGCATTTTTTTAACTTAAAAAGAGTTGTTATTAAAATATGAAGTTAAATTATTCATGCAGCAAAACAATCCCAGGAAAAAGGGTTTTTTCATTCAAAATTATAATCTAAAACATTTTTTTTGTACTGGCGAGTAACTGAACTATTTTGGCGATCAAAATTTTGGAAATGAGGGAACATGGTCGCCAGTTTTTTGGGTTGGCGACCACAAAGCAAATGCGATTGTCGAGGGTTGGCCCCAAATCAAATTCCACCTCACTTACTCCCACCTCCTTACTGGCTCCCCCCACCCCTCTGCAACAATTGCCATTGCACCCTCACAGTCCATCACATTCTCCCTGCTTGCCCCCTGTACAACCTTCCCAAAACTTCCTTCGCTGCCCCCAACTCGGTAGCCGAGCTCTTCCAAAAAAAAACCTCCAGACAAAATTATCTCCTTCCTTTATCATGCTTCCTCCATAACCATATTTAGTCCTCCTTCCCCACCTCCTCTCTCTCTACATTATTCTTTCACCCATACCCCTCCTCTCTCAATCCCAGATTTCTGGCTTTTAGTTCTGGTGTTTCTCTTAATCTCCCCCTGTTTACTCTCCTTCCTACCTCTGGAATGATCTAACCTCTCAGGCACAATTTGACCCTTGCTGTTGTGATGCCGTTAAACTCTCATCAAACAAACTAGGAGGATTAGACTGGACAATATACTTTCCCCATCCTTCCCAGTGGTTAAGGTTTAGGAAAGAAATTTACATAATTACGTAGAGATTTATGAGCTGGCCTCCCTCCCAGTCATACATTGCAAAGTTTACAGGAATTAAAAACTGACCAAGTTTTGATCAACCACATAACTAAAAAAACTACAAGTGCATTTTGCAAAACTCAAAGATTGACTTCCTCAGATTGTGTTACTCTTTCAGCCAATAGAGAAATTGCTACAATGTAGCTGTAACGTTGCCTCATCTTGTCAGTAGTTGTTTCCGTCGTACTTGTTTTTTCAAGACGGGTTTCCTGGTTCATTTAGGAAAGTGAAAGGAAAGTTGGGCATATAAATACAAGCTTGTTTATGAAGAAATTGAGATGGTATCGTTTGCAAGTATAGACAAAAGATATTCGCTTGGTACTATAATGTACGTGCGGACTAATTATGAAAAGCAATTGTGTGAAGATTACATACTTGGTTTGTCAGGGGGTCTTTGTAATGTTTAGTAACATATGGGCAGAAATAACCCACCGGAAGTGGGGGTGGGGTGGAAGGTCATGGGATGGTAAAGTCACTGAATCAAATTTGAATACCAAAATTGGGTGGGGGTGGAACAAAATCAGAAAATGAGACTAAGATACAAACACCATGCAAATGATACAAACATGGAAAAAGCCCCTTGCACCCATTTTTGGGGAAATTTTGGTGAAAATATGAAAATTACTCATGTTTGGCTCTATTTTACTCTGAAAATCTCAATATGAATTTCATCAAAAACGGTTAGAATATGAAAGAATTGAAGGAGTTCTTTCAAATGATATACAAATTATCTCCGTATCAGTTTGGCATGGTCTTAAAATTATTTAATGAAAATTGCACTTCCAAATCGACAAAAATCATGGCCTTTAAGGGTTAAAATAGAACTATCGTAATTGCATGGCAAGTGATGGCGTGATACATTTCTTTGCAATTGTATGAAACTTTCTCTTTTTGTATATTTCTAAATATTGTTTACTTCTATTTTCTACTGCAATGTGCAAAAAGGTGGTTACACTCTAAAATTCCAATTTATTCTTAATCCCTGAGGAAAACAAATCTCTTTCTCTTTGTAGTTTGTATACTATTGAGGATAGAAAACTGTATCGTAGATCTGTAGGAGAAATAAAAAAAAGACATATCAAATTTTCAGGCAGACAAAATTTGGGCAACATTGTGCTTATATATTATTTCATTAGGGTGTCAGATATATATCATAAGGGTAATTTACATTGCCTACCAAACAAAATCTGTCTCCTACTCCCATATGTGTAGGAAGCGGGGGACACAGGAGGCACGTGCCCCCTAATGTTGCAGTGACCTACATGGTACCCCCAGCTAAGTCATTTTTTTACCATTGAACTAGTGTTGTAGCATACTTTTGTGCCCCCTTTCATCCCAGAATGAAGGTCATGTTCCTATGCCTATACAAAGATAATCAAACAAGTTGAGGAGGATTTTAAAGAGATTTGTTATTTTTTTCCTAATGGCATTGCCAAGACATCACATGAAAATATCATACCTTACGTTCGCCATTGAAAGTACAGCTGGAAAAAAAAAAAATGAAAAAAAAAATCAAGAGTTTGAAAATCACATTGTTTCATCTCTTTGCAAAATAATAGAATGAAAGGTTCATTGACGGACAGCTTTTAGCTACAGTCTCTTTGCAGGGGAATATCGTGCAGGTTGGGTTCCTTTTGCGAACCTTTATAACCCTGGAAAATGGACCCGAGGGAAAGTTGATGAACCCAGCTCATGCATGCCTTTTATATTTAAAATAAAGGAGGAAAGAATCAGCAAACAGATGCCAAATTTTCCTTTAAATGTTTTATTTGTATTTATTTTTTCCTGCTTTTCCCCCTTATCTCCGTTACAAACCTTCCATCTCACTGTCCTAACTCTTACACCATAATTTCTTAACACCCTTTTGGCACATTTGATTCTGACTGTCGCGGTGCCGTTAAACATCAATAAACCAAACCAAACCTTAAAAGTTTTGAAATCTAAAACAGAATTAAACGTCACCTTAACTTCACCTTACACACCCCTTTCTTTTCACCTTATTTTTTCTCTCTCCTAAATTCACCCTATTTCCCCCCTTTTCTCCCTCTCAATCCTCCATCTTCTCTCTGCCCTAACTCTTACACCTTAATTTTCTACCGCCCTCTTGGCACATTTGACTCTGACTGTCGCAGTGCCGTTAAACATTAACCAACCAAACCAAACCGAAGTTCAGTGAGAAAAGTTCAAAGTTCAACATTTGTATATCACCCTAAAAATAGAACAATGTACAACAAGGCACTTTACAGTAAGAAACAGTTAAGACAAATTTGGATATGATCTACAAAACATGTGGGCTTTAGGTTTTCTCTTAAACGGAGATAAATTAGTGATCAGTCTCAATTCAACAGGGAGACTATTCCAAACCTTCGGCCCCAAATGTTGAAAAGCCCCAGTTCTTGCCAACGAGTTTGAGCAATGGCTTGTTCTTAGTTGGTATGAAGCTGAAGAGCGCAGACAGTATCCACTCTTTCTTGTCAGTAAAGACTGAAGATATGATGGGGCTTCACCATGTATACAATGAAATACAAGTAATGCAAATTTAAACTTTATTCTCTTTGGTACCTTCAACCAGTGTAAGTTCTTGCATATTAATGGAAATGTGATCAAATTTCCGGAGGTTACCTAAAGTAACCTAGGTTACTTACTTCCCTTTAAAAAAGTAGAATATCCCTCTATAATACATCAATTTAACAACATCCCATGTTTACAGGAAAATGTACAATGGAAGGGGGTGTGTCCTCTCTCGTCCAATCACATTACAGAAAACAAACTTAGGTTAACCATGTAAATAAATATTGTGGTATTTTGTCACAGCTCTATTTCCATATGTGTTTCCGATTACATTGCAAACAATAATTAAGTCCCTCTGGTTAAATTCTGATGACTTTTCCAGAAGTGTGTGCATGCACTTGCAATTACATGGTCATCCATCATATTAATTTGTCCGTTCAATTGGTGTTTTCGTCCGGAGAGTTGGTAGTTGTAAGTAATAGAAAGTTCAAAGTCAAATGTTGATTTTTAGTGCAAATGTAATCCAATGTAGTTTCTGACCTTATAATGCTACTCGGGCAGTTTATGATTTAGTTTCAAGAGTTATTTTCTTTCTTATATCATTAGACATGTAAACAAGTAAGTTGTGCGACACGTACACATGACTTGTTTGCCCACTTTGAGTGAAAATCACATGTTTGGGTTGAAGTGAACTTTGTTTTTGGAGGTAAAGGAGACATAAAGTCAGACATAATTCTTATTTTATATGATAGAATTAAAACTAACAAATTTGTCTGACCAAGTTTCATACCCCCTTAAGCAATCTAACACAATTTGTATCATTATTAAAAACTGTAATTCTACTACTAAATAGTACTATGGGAGCCGCCATTTTGATTTCAAAACATGCACATTATGATGTCATAAGTCCAGCAGAATGTTGGAATGCTTGTATTTCTTTGTAAGGGTCAAAGAATGTTTTGCGTACACATGAAATTAACAAAACATTTTGTTAAAACTTTGTGTTACATCATGTTGGAATAAACACTTTAATCACATTTATAAAGTAATACATTAAATTTCCTTTTGGGGAAATTTTGTCATGCTCAATATTTAAATACAAAATTGAACAGAATAGCCTTCATGTGTCAACTTCAAACATAAATAACTTGAGATAAAAGTAAGATTTTGACTTGTTGTTTTTGCCACTTGGTTAAGATTTCTATCCTATGAAATAATGATTGTATCAGACTTAATGTCTGCTTTAAGCTTTCAACTCCAAACATAAATAACTTGAGATAGAAGTAAAATTTTAACTTGTTGTTTTTGCTAGTTGGTTAAGATTTTTATCCTCTATCATATGAAATAATGATTGTATCAGACTTTATGTCTGCTTTAAGCTTTAGTGTAATTTGATTTGAAGCATTCTTTTATAAAAGTAGATTTAGAAACGGCACAAAGTGGTTAATTATTCTACACTACCTGTGTGACTATCCTCCTCTATGGCTGTAAATCCTGGATGTTGTCTAATCACCTGGAGTGGAAAATCAACACTTTTGCTACCTCCTGCTTTAGGATTATGCCAAATATCAAATGGAGAGATCGTGTCTCAAATGCCAGCATATATGACATGACCAACACTGAGCCTCTTATCCACTGTATAAGAAATCGCCAACTGAGATTCTTAGGACACATCCTTCGTCTCCCAGAGGAGGAGTCTGCTAGAAGATATGCTCTCTGCATTCCAACTCATGCCAAAAGAAGACCGGGACATCCACGCAGCTCTTATTCAACATATGTTAGGGTATGATGAAGACATCCAAGCAGAACAGATAGCCACACTTGCCAAAGATTGCTGTGCATGGAGAAATCTTGTGGTCGCCTGCTCCGCAGCTGAAGGAGGAGGATGATAATAGTGATGGTGATGATGATAATTATAATGATGATTATCATGATGATGATGAGCCTTGATGACTTAATGTACATTAGTAAGGAAGGGAGGAAGTTGTTCGTACATCACATGCGGTAACGAATAATTAGTCAATGAACCCTATTCATGCATATCTTTCATGATTCAAATTCAGAGAAAACAATCAACAAAAAAATGCAATATTTTCCTTAAAAGTTAAAAAAAAATTAAAAGTAGAATTAAACCGAAATTAGTTGAGAAAAATAACTTGCCTATATAAAAGTAGAACAAACATCTGTATAATGTATCAATTGACAACATCTGTTTGACATAGGATAATGTACATTACAAGTTAGAGGTGTGTCCCCTCTTGTCCAATGAATGGTATTTTTAAGACCAGTTATTGTCTCTAATGTGGAGTTATCGATTTCAATTTGTGTGTTTTGATTGGTCGAAACACAACGTAACATGTGCATTTGCCAATCAGTGCCATTTTAGAACAAAATGTTTGCCGCCACATTTTAAGCAGACAGATGACCTTTAAAGCAGATATGTTACCACTAGATGGCAATTCCTTTAATCAAAGTACATACAATGGCTATTTTAGCCAGTATTGTTCCAAGAAAAGTTTTGAAAGCTATGTGTAGAGTTACACATTCTACCCATGAAATCAAAAAGGATACAAATCTGAATGATTTTAAAACATGATTCAGGTGACATTCCTGTACAGCCTAAAATTAAAGAGTCATGCTCCTGACAGATTATGCTTATAATAAATTGAGTCCAAGAATGTTCTTTCCTCTACGTTGTATATGATACAGTGGCTGTTATTAACACCCTCTTGGCACATTTGACGCTGACTGCCGCATTGCAGTTAAACATCAACAAACCGAACCAAACAGTTATTATGTTTCTAATCCTTGGCCTTCCCCCATTGACCTTATATGCACTGTGCCTTCCTTCCTTTGTTCACATAAACAAACTTTTTGTACCTTTTCCCAAGGAAATGGGCTCTGCATAACTACTATGAGGGTAAATAACTAAATTTTGTTGACCCTAATAATAGTATATATGGCTCATTGATTTTCCAATTTCCATGGTGTTATGCAGGATAAGTTGATAATATTGGGTTCTTTCAGTAAAATTTCCTGTGCTGCTTTGCATCATTAGAGGAATATACCAAATTGATTTTCATTTTTCATATATGATAAAAAAAATTGTTGAAACAACGTGTTGGAAAAAAACCATGTTAAAGAGGGAGGCTCGTCTCATTAAAATACGTTAAAATTGGGGGATGCGATATTTTGACGTCACTTCCGGTTGTGGGCGCAAGATCCGATCCACTGTCTGTTTGTACTTGGAGTTAGAAGAGAACTCCATGGTTTGTACAGCCAGACACTAGCATGTACGTTGCGTGTGCAGAGTTACATACACAGCGCATTACGTTTCTGTGACGAGAAACTTGTTTGTTTCTTCAATGCATTTGTCAGAAAGCGAAAGTGAAATATTAGTATTATAATACTACAATAATAGTCACCAAATGAAAATTACTGAGAAAAAAAGAAGAAGAAGAAAATAGCAAAAGTCGCAATAAATGATTCTATCGGGGCTCAAACTCACGACTGTTGATAAGAAAAAAATTGCTTCCGATCGCCGTAACCTACTGGGCTAACTTGTGTAGTGACCTTTAAGGCGTTTTAAATAACTATATACCTTGCAATACGGACAACGAATCGCGCAACAAAATTTCAACCAGTCAAAAAATTTGAAAGGAATGCTAAATATTGTGCACATATGACGATTTCGCCTCTTTAATATCTTATTCCGTTTAGAAGTTCTAACAATTTAAAGAATAGGAAAATCTTTTTAAAAGCACCTCGTACAATATATGTCCTTCAGCTTGGTGATGTCAGCAAGGCAATGCCAGCACCGTTCTTATGTATTTCTTATCAACTTGATCACACTTTTTTTACATTATCAAACAGCATTTTAGGTTCGTTATAGAGATAAGGTGGAATATATAAGTTACTAGAAAACATTTTGTTTTTTTCTTGGTGTACATCACATTTTTAATGAGCAAAAAATCCAAATCATTCTTAAAGAAATACAATACAAGTTTTGTTGAAATTGTCTCTATGACATCACAGATGTTGCCAATCAATCACTTTTGCCAAAAATACTTTAGATACAATTTTGTAACTTCTAAACGGAATAAGATATTACATAGTTTTTTTTTTCACCAGTTTATTTCTAAAAAAATTTCTTTATCATATATGAAAAAATGAAAATTCTAGGGAATATTCCTTTAAATAAGTGTAGTTTTGTGCACAAGCATGTGAAAATGTGCTGCGTTGCAACATTAAATAAATGTAGTTTTGTACACAATTTGAAAGCATATAAAACATTAAGTACTGAAAAATCTCATTATTAATCAATAAGAAAGCAATCTATGGAATTGCTGATCTCATCACTTAAAGCATAGTGGGGGGAAATAGCTCACAGGGTCACTATAGCTCTGTGACTTTTGACCTTGTGACCCCAGAATCTACGGGACACAAGTTCCTGTGCCAAGGTATCACGCTACAACATAAGGTTGGTATAGGTATTGCCACTTATGGAGTTGAAAAATTCCATTAATTACCATCCAAAAATATGGGGGAAAGGACTGAAAGCGGTCACTAGTTCTGTGGCATTTGACCACTTGACCCCAGATTTACAGGACACAAGTTCCTGTACCAAGGTATTATGGTACAACATAGGGTTGGTACAGATCTTGCCCTCTTGGAGTTTAAAAGTGATACTAAATTGTACAACTTACCACATAATTACCTCTAAATATCGCATATTTGACCTTTGATCTTAACCACCAAAACAACATCTGAATTTTTTTGGCATTTATCTTAATCTTACCCTACTTTATTACACCACCCATGCTTAGATCACTTTTACCATTCCAAAACTATAGGGAGAAATGGTTAAATGGGTCACTAGCTCTTTGACCTGTAAACTTTTGACCCCAGAGTTTACGGGCGAGTTCATGTACGACAGTATCATGATACAAGCATAGGACTGGTATAGGTCTTGCACTTTCGGAATTTAAAGTGGCACAAAAATGTACAAATTAGTACATAATTACTCCCTAAAATCACATATTTGACCTCTGACCCTTGACCCTAATCACTGAAACAACTGAAATTGTTCACATTTATTGTACCTACTGTATGACACCATTCATGCCCACGTCACACTTACCATTCCATAACTATAGGGAGAAATGGTGAAAAGTAGTCAATAGCTCTGTGACCTCTGACCTTTTGACCCCAGAGTCTACGGGACACAAATTCATGTACCAAGGTACCATTGTACAACATGCGGTTGGTATACATAGGGCTTGTACATTTTTAGTTTAAAATGGCACAACAGAATAATGTATAAACAGTATACAACTGTTCTCAAGTGCACATTACAGAACAAAACCTACATTGAAAATAAAAGTGCACTCCAAAACAGAGATCCCTGACCAATCAAAGAGGTAAATCCTGAACTTTCGATAATTCAAAAAGACCTTCTCTTTCCTCAGGATAAGAAATCTTCACCTCAGAGGAATTAACTCGGATTACCAATTGTTGCAATAACTTACAACAAACTGCCAATTCCTGGCAACAGATCAAAATATTGTCATGGCTGGTTTGAGTTTGTACAGACACTTTTTAACTTAAAAAACAAGAGTTCCCGGACAATTAAGAAAATAAGTGAGGGCGGAGCAAAGGTGGCTGGCCATAGGTACAAGTGTGTGTTTTCCACCTCCCTTGCTAATTTTTTTTTTTTACATTGAATTATATATATCAATAAAATTTAAAAAAATGGATTTTTTCCCCTAATCATGTTTTGCTCTTTCAACTAATATACCTTATAGCCGCCAATGGGAGAGGGTTATGGGGAAGAGTAGGAAGAAGGGGAGAGGGGGCAATGAATACCCATAGAGGATTTTCTATTCAAACTTGAAATGAGTGTGACATTTTCTAGAAATTTTTGAATTTGTTCCCCAAATTTTTGGGTTACTTGCTTAACCATAGAGGAACAAAATACATACAAAATATCACCACGAGTCATATGTTTGATTCACCATGTGCAAATTTCAATGAACAGGGGTGGCAGAGCCGGAGGGCCTGGGGGACTTCACCCCCCCAATAATTTTAGGTGAACATATGTTATCATGTTACACGACCTAACCCCCAATAATGTTATCACATATCACCTGACCTCATTAGACCCCCCCTCCCCCAATATTTTGAACACTCCGCTGCCCCTGCCAATGAATAGTTGGTGAAAATTAGCCTTGTTTATTAGTCTTATGTAAGAGATACCTTTACACGTAAATAGGCCATTGAAAAATGAATCTTGTCTTTCATGGGAGATACAACAGTTAAAACTGTATATTTCATCACAAGCAAATTGTTTAACACATCACCAGTAAATCTACTTTAAACCAGCGATGTCACTTCCGTTGCAGTTTTTGAATGGCTTGTTAGTATGCTTGTTAGTATTTGTGTAAATATGATCAGCCAATCACCTCACCTATTCTCTTTAGGCCTCCTGGCTCATAAGGCTGCAGTGCACTCTCTCCACTGGACTCTGTTATTTGCAACTTGTCTTGCTTCTGTCCATGAGCTCCATCCCATCACATTCATCTCCTTCTTGATTGTCCTTCTCCAGGTCGTTCTAGGACGACCAACTTTCCTTCTCTCTTCTGGTTTCCAAGTCATAGCTGCCACACAGCGCTTAATAGTGCTCATGCGCATCACATGACCAATCCACCTCCACCTTACTTATACTTCAGTGCTGATTTTGTCATGTTTAGTGATTCTCAGTATTTCATCCTTAGATGTTACATATGAACATCTGATATTCAAAATTCTCCTGTAACATTTGAACATAAATGTATCCAGCTTTTTATTATTTGCTACATTAACTCTCCATGTCTCGCTACCGGACTTAACAAGAGAGTTAAACAGTCGTATTTTTGTATATATTGAGAATGTGCTTGAGTTACATATCTTATTTGATTTCGTAAATACTACTCTTGCTTTAGAGATTCTGCTTTAAATATCTTCCCCGCCACCACCCCGCAAGCTTACTGTTGTACCAAGGTATCTGAACTTGTCTACTTCATTTACTTGTTGGTTATCGATATAAACTTTGTTTGCACATTTGCTGTTAACTTTCATGAGCTCTTGTCTTATCCATATTAATTCTGAGCCCAGTTTGTGCAGCATACTGATTGAGCCTGGTCACTTTGGTTTGCATGGTTTGATATGTAGATGAAAGTAGAGCGATATTATCAGCAAAATCTAAGTCCTCAAAAGTTGACATGAACTTCCATCAAATTCATTCCTGTTATTATCAGTCATTTTCCTCATCACCCAGTCTACCACCATCAGAAAAAATAACCCTGACATTACACCACCTTGCTTTACACCACTTTTGACTTTAGACCATGGAGGTACCACTTTAAAGTGGTACTGTACCTCCATGTTTAGACCATTCAGATTCCACACCACCATCTATAACTGCACATTCACTGTCTTTGTATAACTCTTTAATCAAACATATTATCTTTTGTGGAATACGATAGGCTGCCATTATCTTCCAGAGGCTTTCTCTGTGCACTGAGTCAAACGCCTTCTTGAAGTCAACAAAGGCGATATATATGATTGACTGCCATTCAGCCACCTGTTCTAGAATGTTGTGCAGGATGACTATTTGCTTTGTGGTACTCCTTCCTTTTATAAATCCAGCCTGTTTATCTCTCATCTTACACGCCAGTGCACCACAACTGGTTATCAAAGGTCGTGGACATTGACTTGGTTGTCGATGTTATGTCTGTCCGTACGTCGTACCTGTTCTCGTCCGGGTCGTATTAAGCGTTTCGTGATAGCATTTGTACTATCATAACCGAATACGCAGGCGACGACCCCGTCATTGTAATTGTGTGTTCAACTCTCTCTCTCTCTCATCTTACTGTCAACACCGTTTTTAATTGTGTTGATTAAAACTTCAAATATTTTGCTTGGTATGGATTTTAAGGTTATTCCGCACCAGTTATCGCATACAGTAGTATTGCCTTTCTGAAGTATTTTTCTTATCAGTCCTTGCTTTCATGAATTTGGTATAATTGATTTACCCATACAATTCTGAACAGCTCTTCAAGCCATAATACTGATGTGCTTATATCAGCTTTTAACAACTTGGCAGTCGTATCATCCTTGCCTGCAGCTTTGTTATTCTTTAGCTTCATCAATGCCTCTTTTATTTCACTTCTTGCAATATAACTGGTACTGATTTCGGCTGTTTCAGGGTCACATGTTATGTTAGGAACTGGATAAACAAGATCTGGTCTATTCAGTATAATAATAATAATACATAAATTTATATAGCGCTAATTTTGTAAAAACATTCAAAAGTGCTTTACATACAAGGAAATTAGATACAAAAACAAAAATAAGAATATAGAAATGACAACATAAATAGAAATACAATGGATCAAGCTGCACATTAGATTAATGTCCTTTTAAACAAAAAAGGTTCAAGCTTAGTTTTGAAGGAGGTCAGGGATACATTTTTAATACATTTGAGTTCAGTTGGGAGTGAATTCCACAACCAAGGACCTTTATAAGCAAAGGCCCTTTCGCCAAGAGTTTTATGCTTAATACGGGGAACAAATAGGGACTTGAAAAGAAAGTCATAGCGGGATGGTTTTCCAACTACCATTTCACATAAATATTTTGGAGCAAGGCCTTAATAATGCACTAGAAAACTTGTAAAATAATTCTATAATCAATTTTTTGTTTGACTGGTAACCAGTGAAGGGACTTCAAAACAGCATTAATGTGAGAAAATTTTGGTAGTCTGAAAATCAACCGAGCAGCACCATTAAGTATTCATTGAATTCTGTAAAGTTGATAATCAGTTAGGCCAACAAAAAGTAAATTACAATAATCAATGTGACTTATAACAAAAGCATTAATAAGGGTTTTCATGGAATCTACATTAGGATATTTGGCAATCTGACTAATGTTATATTATTTACAGATAAATTTATTTTCTTTAGAATACATTGACAGTATGAGTATACAGCTGAGAAACAGCTGAGACAGTATGACAGCTGAGAAACAATAGACTTTCTACAGCAGTGGTTTCTATACAAATGAACTTGACGGAATAAGATACTGGGGTAGTTTTTTCACCATTTTTGTTTCTTTTTAAGTCCTCTTTCATTTAAGATAAACTTACTCCGAATAAATCTTTTAAAGGAATAGCAGACAAAGTTAAAAGTATATTGCAAATAAAAAGGTACCAGCTGTTGATGTAAATTTGCCCTAAGGTTTTGGGCCAATGCTGTGCAATTAGGTTTGCGAATTTCTTCAATTTTACCTGATTAGACTTTGTAACAGAGCCCTTTGTGGTTAAAGGATTAGTTCAAGGGTCAAGCAAGTCTATCTGGTATGAAAGAGGATTTCAAAAGAAACAAAATAGTAAAAAAAGCATTCCAAAATCTTATTCAGTTAAGGAGATATCTAAGTATAAAATTTTGGTATCATTTGTGTACAAACGACTGAAGAATTGTGATGTCATAGCCTCAGATTCCTCAAGTCTGTATGTATTCTATCATATTTTGTCCTTCGATTTTGTGGCTTAAAAACCATAGGATATGTCAAAAAAGTAGTAAAACTGAATCTAGGCAAGGTATTTAGAATATACCACCTGAAGAAATTTGGAGGTAAAATAATTGAATAGTGAAAATTTTAAATAAACTTTCTTTAAAATTACCAATAATTGTTAAGAATGTGAGGATGAAGATAGACCAACTTTTTTTAGTAGACTTACTACACCAGTCTTTTTTACACAGATAAGACAGCTTTAACTTGATTATCTCTGTAATTTTGAACGCTTCCTCACCATTTTGTTTCTTTTTAAGTCCTTTTTCATATAAGATGGACATGCTTGACCACTTAACTTATCCTTTAATATCTTCTTAATGGAATCAGATTTTTGAACGCTTCCTTCACCATTTTGTTTCTTTCAAGTCCTCTTTCATATAAGATGGACACGCTTGACCACTGAACTAATCCTTTAAGTTATAAGTTAAAATGTAAAAGATCTATGAACCAATAACAATTTGTGCTTATTTGAAAGAAAATACAGTACACCACAAAAAAAAGCAATAATTTGCATCAAAATCAATAAACAATTAACCAATTTACAACATCTTGAATTTAGGACCTGCATTATAATATGCAAACTTTATTGTAATTTTGTGACTCACTTTAATACTGTGGTTTTCGCCACACCTACAAGTGATTGGCAAGTGACTTTGTTTGTATCCAACCCTATGTTAATTTATTGTTTTTCGATTCTTCACTGCCGTTCTTTGAATAAAAGCATTTGAATATAACCACGAGATTTGAAATTTCCATAATACCCTTAGCAGGAGCAAAAAAGTGGAGAATGGTTTTCAGTGACTGAAATTTAGGACATAATTTTTACAGAATTGCATTAAAGAGTTTCGAGTTTCTTTTGTATTCATTAAGAATTCAAACTTTGATATACTTGGAACATACAGGTGCTACTTTCATAATTTAAAGACTAAAATTTCAGTATTTCTGGTGAATAAAGAAATCTTTAACTGTCCCATATTGCTTTAATGATTAGTCTCTTAGCTTGAATGAATGCTCTATGTGAAGTAAAACAATTAAATCTTGTCATCCAGGTTTAAAGGAATATTCCATGGGTTTTTGTCAGATTTCTTTTAAAAGAGCATAATTTTAGAGCCAATTTGGTACAAAAATCGGCTTGATATCATATTTTGTTCAGGAGATATGGATTTTTAAAGATTTCCCAATTGCATTTTAAAGTTTTTGTACAGTATGATGAATTCGTGTATGATGATGTCATAGAGGCAATTCATTGCAAATGTTTATGTATTTCTTTGAATTATATAAATACCGAACTTTCATCAATTTATTTTTCTAGCAGGTTTTACTAATAAAAAAGGATGATAGAATTGAATAAAATACATCAACTTTGTGGGAGAATGTGTTGCTGTGATGTCATACTGAGCTTTTTTCTATTCGTTCATTGGCATTTTTTGTGAATCTTAAAATTTGAATATATCATGGTAGGAATAACATATTAACATGATTTTTGTACCAAATTGTTTCTAAAAAATTTCTCTTTTGAAAGGTTCTGAAAAAAACATGAAAATTCCTTTAGAATTCATGTTTATTCTTCGGAGAAAATGTGAGAGTTGTGCAATTAATTATGAAGGTGTGTAAGAATTCCCCGTGTAAAGAAAAGATACTGACCTTCTTATAAAGGTCTTTAATTAATGTTTACTCTTTTTGAACATTATTCAAGTATTTCAGGGTGAATGAATATATTCTGGGCTCAAAGAAAGATCCTTCCTTGTTACGGAGGTCTTTTAATTTACACTGTAGAATAAAATCATGTTTTGTGTGAAGGAGTTTAGTTTGGTAGAATAAAATAAACCAAAGATTGAAGAATAATTTGGTATGAATTTCTAGACAAAATGTTTTACTATGGCATTGTGTAAATTTGTACTGTAATGCAGAGATGGTGTGCCAGTGTTAACAGAAAACTGTCCCTTGGAAATTTGGTTGGCTGGAGGGAAATACCTAGGAAATTCGGTCCCCCCCCCCCTTCTGTCCCCTCCCCAATTTTATGGTGGTTCATTACAGTCATCAATATTTTTTATTCAATTTTTCCGAATACCGTGTTGACTTTGACTACTGTTCGAAGAACCGCCTAGTCAGCTAAAATAGTATAACTGAACACCTTCATGCAAGGGAGTAGGAATAAAAAAATGATAAGTCAGAGAAAGAAAAAAAGTGAACTAGAAGTATAGGAAAGGGCAAGAAAATTTAATTACATGTATAGAAGTCTTTTGAAGTTGCTATACAGCTAAGAGCATTAGTAACAGAGGTTGTTGCAGGCTGTGATAATTAAATGGAAAAAGTGATATTTAAAATGTTAGTCATGGGTGGTTTTGAAGTTGATTTTATGTTTCCTCAAGGTGCAAACTGAGATGTCCTTTAAGTAGGGAGTTGTCATTTAGTGAGTAGTGTACCTATCCATTTTATGACACATCTTGATTTTATGTTTCCTCAAGGTGCAAACTAAGAGGTCCTTTAAGCAGGGAGTTGTCATTTAGTGAGTAGTGCACCTATCAATTGTATGACACATCTTGATATTATGTTTCCTCAAGGTGCAAACTGAGAGGTCCTTTAAGCAGGGAGTTGTCATTTAGTGAGTAGTGTACCTATCAATTGTATGACACATCCTCTGATTCCCGGAATATGTGCGTCAATGTTGCGTCAATAACAATCAAATTTTGACGCAAGGGTAAGTCATTGTACATCAAATGTCTGTCATTTAAAGAATAATAGATGCATCAATGAGCATCATTCTTTCAGTTGTGTTAAAAC